>JXSR01S006756.1:36827-47206 GCA_000969725.1 Ophiothrix spiculata
CAGGGACACACTGTACATATATCAGAGAAAAACCCTTTTCTTGAAGCATTTGGTTCAAAGGGATTCGGATATGTTGGGGTCAATTCATAGTTGGCATCCAAACAAAACTTTGGCTATCAAACACTTTGCATTTTGTCGTGACGTCAAACTATGGGCGGCCATATGTGTCATAAAGGTGTCTAAAAATTGATAAGGGTATCTATTACAACATGTCTAAAATACCCTTAAGGGTGTGTAAAACCCATAATGGTGTCGAAACCCAAAATTGATAAGTAACCCAAAACGGTGTATGGAATCAAGAATGGTGTCTAAAACCAACAACACCTATGGCTGCCCATAGTTTGACGTCACAACAAAATGTTTGATAGCAAAAATTTTGTTTGTAGTCAAACTATGAATTTACCCTTTCTGTTGTATGTAGGCAACCGATTAGGTCAAGAGAGTGATCAAGGTGTAGTAGAGCTCATCTTTGTCCAGAAAGATATTAATTAATAAATAATACAGGTGATTAATTGTGCGCTATGCCTCCCTGGTTGTAATTCCACACAGTTTCAGCACACAGATGTGCACTGATCTCTTTGGCCCAAGTAAGTAAGCTCCATCTGACCTCCTGTTCAGCTTAGTGTGAGCCTACCTTTATCTGAGGAAGGGTCATGTTTATCCAAAAATTACTTCAAATCTAAAGGTGGGGAACTTGAAAAGTAACTCTAAAAAATGTTGATGTACATTGTTGCAGCATTGTGAATTACCATAACAGACATTTCTAAATCCATATAAAAAGAAGTCATTGTAAATATTGTCATTTATTTTTATCTTTTATTTTCTGTTTATCACAGGCATGTGGATGAACACCCCTCTGCCAGCAAGAATAAATGACTACAAAGGACACCCACTGTAAGTATGCCAAGATCACAGGGGGATCACTTATATTCACAGGTGGATATCATACTCGTGAATTAAAACACGGACAAAAGCTTTTTCACAGATTGGCTCATATGTTTGGATTGCATTTCTAAGGTATCGAAATGGGCTAAATCAACATCAGGGTATGTTTTATGGCTGATAAAGAAAAAATATGAGATAAATGTTTTTTATATCAATTAGCTACCCATTTTTCAAATACTATTATTGATTATTTTGCTATCATTGTTAAGAGAGTTAAAGGTGGCCTTTTAAAAAGGTTATCTTAAAAATCCTGATTTAGGGACTTTTTTTATTGGGGGAGGCACTTAGGAAGAGAATGTCCACCTCTGTATACTAGTGGCTTACAGACTGATTTAAAAATAGTAAGAAAAAAAGTTGTACCAGCCATGTGGCAAGGATAATTCTATTTTTGATTCTATTACCCTTTTCTGTTTCCATTAAATCATATAGACCAGGGGTTCTCAATTAATTTATTGTAAGGGCCAAATTGTTGTGACAAAAATGCAGAAGGGACAGGCATCTTTACAGCATTGGTGACAAACGAATCACAGTTTTAGATTTGAAAAAGAGTGGTAACCAAATATTAGGGTTGTGGGCGTTAATTGTTAACATTTTTATTCTTTTGTAGAAAATTTTGCTCATTTTTGCTAAAAAGTGGCCTGCCCAAATCATGCAAACAAACTAACAAACAAACAAACTAACTTGCTAATTGCACTGTGAACTGGCAAAACAGTTAGGCTACAATTCCATGGAAAGGTACAATAATTAAAACTGTCAAGATGAGGTGGGGTTTTTTTTCAATTAGAATGAAGTGTACTATTTTATCAGTATTATTTTATTTAAAAAAAAATCTTTTTTATGGGACCATGCCCCTTATTTCTAATTTATAGGTCGTTTCTCATTTGTCAATACTAGTACCGTGGGCCACTACTAAAAGCGTTGCGGGACGGATTTGGCCCGCGGGCCGCTATTTGAGAAGACCTGATATAGATGAAACGTATAAGCAATTCTTTATGGTGTGAATGAGGAAGTAATAGTGATGCTATACTTCGCAAATATATCTTTGGGGATCATACACAAATGTTGTATTAGACAATATTAATTATGTTATTTCAGTCAACATCTGAGAAGGTGCATAGGGACTGCCATGTAAATTATAAGAAAACATTATTCACCTTACATATAGAAAAATGTTTGTGTGCAAAAATGATAGTAGTTGGAGAAATGAAACTTTGTACAGATTATATTACAACCCTCTTCTAGATACTCGTAAAATTTTGATTTTACAGCATAAAAATACGTGTTCTGTGTTATCTTAATGTGCAACCTTTTTTTAACAGATCATGTAGAATCTGACTTATATTAAACCGAATTTGGTACAGTTTTCAATGAATAATTATTTAACTTTCGTCCGGTATTATCTAGTATACAAATTAGGGATACCTGCATTCCATGCATCATTATTATTATTATTATTACAAAGCATTTATAAATCCCTCTACAAAGAACACAGCGCTGACACAAATAAATACAACAAAATGATACCAACAAATTATGCAAAAAGAGGTGAGTTTTAAGTGCACATCTGAATGCATGCAGGCAATGATACATTCCAGAATGAGTTTTTTATATTGAACTTGTCAATCAAATTATGGTGCCAAAGTTGAAAAATACTGCAATAACAAAAGAAGACATCAGGACCTTCCCATAATGCCTCGCTTCCAATGGGTTTTCAGTGGATTTTTTGTATGGGATGTGTGATGAGAGGGTTTAGGGGTGAAACATAGCATAATTAGCAGACCTCGGCCTTAATTTGCATTTCCGATATGTTTCAGCCCTAAACCCTCTCATCACATCCCATACAAAAAAACCATTGAAAACCCATTGGAAGCGAGGCATTATGGGAAGGTCCTGATGTCTTCTTTTTGCAATAACCATATTCAAGTTTTCATGGGTAACATGAAAGGTGCAATTCATGATTCTGATGTGATAAAAACCTCACCTTGTTTAGCTTAACAAATAAAATGAAGAAAGTAACATAAATGTAAGGTGAAAATTTGTCTTGATTTGGACCATTCATTTTTCATTTAATTTCATTTCATGTTTATTCGGCAAATGACAAATACACAACAAATAGAACAGTAAATACACATAGAATATCATTTATACAAACCTAAACACCAAACTGCCAAGTCAACCTAAACACCAAACTGCCAAGTCAACCTAAACACCAAACTGCCAAGTCCCAGGATAAACACCAAACTGCCAAGTCCCAGGATAACCCATAAAGTCCGCCGTAAGTGCCAACTCATTTCCAATGGGGTCTCGTTTTCAAGTTACAAGCTTTTTTAAAAGCATTTCAAATATCCCCATAGACTTGTGTGTTGTAATTACTGTCAGGCCCCGACAGTAATTAGAAAATAACACTCTTTCTAAAAAATGCAAGCACATTTCCAAGAATGGTTTGGGAATTGAAACACATATACCAGTCGAGTATTTTTATTAGCTAAATAACTCAATTTTGAGTGAGGTGACCTTGAGAATGAAAAGGGGATCATGTATTGCCCCTTTAATTCTTTCACTATATAGTAATGATAATAATTCTGACCCGCAGGTCAAATTGCTAGAAATTTAAATTATTATACTCAGCTAAACACACAACAATGCAATGATGTAGACTGCAGCCCGAAGCGCACACTACATATTGCAAAGGGGCAATGAGGATAAAGTGCCTTGCCCAAGGACACAACATGTTGACGCAAGCGGGGCTCGAACCCACAATCTATGGATTATGAGACGGACACCTTATCCATTCGGCAACACATGCTCCACAAAGGTTTATTTAAAACTGGCAAAAGGGGATCCCTACAATAACGGTCTGTGGACAGTCAGTTAGAAGTAAGAGAAATGTGTTACTTTGCACACTGACTATGCAAAGATATGCCTTAAGCATCTTGTAATAAACAGGGGTGTGAGAGTTCAGCTTTTTAGCTGATTTCAGCTTTTTTAATGGCGGCTTCAAAAGAGTCATAATTTCAGCTTTTTCTTTCATTATCAGCCTGTTTTTGGCATTTTTTCACCATTTTCAGCTTTTTTCAGTTTTGTTTTTATCACATGACTCTCACACCCCTGAATAAAGTTACGTTCCTGGCTCTGTTTCTTCTGGGTAAAATTTACAACTTTTTGATACCCCTTGTAATTGTAATACAGTCCATACTGCCCTACCCAGCTGATGAATTTCTAGTACGATTTTTTTTTAATGGAAGTTAAAATCATCGTTGTAAGGCATTATACTTACTTGAGCCTTGGTAGGGAGGCTCAGCATGGACTTAAGTCATTGTTGCATCACTATATTCAATTTACTGAATTAGTAAATTTTGAAAAAAAAGCCAGTTGACCCAGTCAAACTGCTTCTCCTGCCTAACAAGGTTGGGTTTAAGACACATAAATGAGCAGGCATATATTACTACATGTAGGGCCCAATTCATCTCTAATTGCACAAGTTTGTATTGTTTTTCTTTTTCTTAGCAATGCCCATGGCTACTTGACACAATGTCCAACATACTTATGCTTGTTTCAGCAATATCAGAGTTGGAATATGTTGCCAGGAAGATTCTTACAATATTGTGTTTCCATCATATGAAACTTTAATTCAAATATGAAAATCGTCAATGGCTCAGTTTGTCCTCGCAGCAGGCGATAGTAAAGTTTTTTAATTCACTTCAGTTTTGAGCCTACGGCCTTTGATTGTAATATTCTGTTTGTATCCCCGAGAGCTTTTGAAAGTAAGGCAGGTATGGTGTTCTCTGCGACCTAGTTTCATTCTTTTGGTGAAGGTGTGTGGAAGGCATGCAGTTGGCATTTATGTAATCCTCCGGTGGTATCCTCAGGATATAACCAAGAAAGTGACAGCTATGATGATTCCCTACAGGCGAATGTGTATACTCTATCAATCTTGAAGTATGCAGCAAGCAGCTGATTAACGAAAAAACCAGTGACCATAGAGGGAAATAATTTAGTATTTTCTGAATTATAACAATGAACCAAACTTGCTGAATATTCAAATGAACCTCTGTACTATGTTTGTCCATGTGGTAGCAACAAATTGGCCAAAAATAATACCAAAATCACGAAAGATTAATGTACAAAAATATTAACACACAATGATTTGAGTAAATAGTTGCATTGGTAGGATTGTAGAATTCAATAATTAAACAATTATGTATGACAAATCCAATTCTACTCATGACTTTCTTTAGCTTTCGGCTCTCAGACGGGAGGCTTGATCACAAGTGATCCACTCCACTGGTTTTCCTGCGAAGCTTGTTGATATTCTCACTTCCAGGATTCACAGTTCGTTTAAGTATAGAGTGTCATATAAGTGATCAATCGAAAAATTGCCTTCATCATGGTTGATTCTTGCGTTGTATCTGTATGGCCTCTCTGATCTTTCGGGTGAAGGTGTTTGTGAGAATAGAAGCATTGAATAGAAACACAATGATTTGGTCTTAATCAATCCTACTCAATCATTACTAGTCTTTTACCTCACAATGTTGTAGGATACAAGGGATATGTTATGGATCTCAGGTCGAGTCTGATTGCTTGCTGCATACTTCAAGATTTATAGAGTATAGAGGGCATGCAGATATATCATTTCTTTGTTCTGGGATCCTCAGGATATGACCAACAAAGTATTAGCTATGATAATTCCTTACAGGCAAGTTCAACATTGAACATTCAACTTTGAAAAAAAATAACCTGTTCAATGGAGATTCATGGTCTGTATGTAAATCATCCTATTTTTGGCTCTCCTTTGTGTATTAACAGTTCAATGATTATCCGCAGTCCAATCAGTGTAATTCCATGTTTAAAAAGAGGCAAATTATAAAAATATGTTGAATTGTACTTACAACATTGAAATAAGGATGAATTTCAAGTGTATGTTGAAAGAATTTAGGTCATAAGTCTAACAAGGGATATGTGGTTGAAAGTTGAATTGTGCCTGCTGCGTACCTTATTCAGACTAGATGTGAATTTGGGATATGGTCAAAGCTTTTAATGTTGGGTATTCTATTACATATGTGGTTGCAAAAGTGTTAATCCTTTTATACCCTAACCCTACTGAATCTCACAATACCCTATTCCACAAAGTTAAGAAATGTGCCTTTAGAAGTCCAATTACGTCATAGATAACACTATCAACATGATTGTTTTTGAAATGATAAGTGATAAATGTGTAGTGTATAATTTTTTTGTTAAGTACTATTCAACATTGTTTGCATTAAGTGGATGAATATCCTTTCTCCAGGTATGCATTGAGGAGGCATTTGCTGAAATATGAATCTATTTACCCCGAGTCTGCAGCAATCCTTGGTTATTGCAGGGGTGAGGCAGTTTATTCAAGAGACTGTGTCCATGAGGTGAGTCATATGGTCGTGGACCACAATTTTGGGCCAAAACCATATAAAAGGGGGTTGTTGCTGCCCTCTTCACATATATTCTATACAGAATGATGCACAGTCCTTTATTTACTACCGATGATGCAAATTATCTTACTTGGTATATTGTCAAGAGCCACATGATATTAGTGCACCCTGAAAGGCAAATGGTGTTGAGCAAGCGTTAAAGCATGGGAACAAAAGCAACATGGTTGCTCCTGGTTAATCAATATGTTTGCAAAGAAATCTACTGAATTATTTTATTGCTTTGTCCATTGAAATTGCACTGGTCCAATTTTAAAGATTGTACTTTGTTTGATCATTATGATGTACTTAGAGGCAACCAGCATAATTCTCAATAGCCTTTTGCTATAAAAAATGTCAAAATAGATGGTTCATCAGCTGTAGAGGTAACTAGAAAGGCCTTGTTTTTTCTGTTTTGATCAACAATACAGCTGCATACACGCCAGACATGGATGAAACAAGCTAGAGTGGTACGGATAGGAGAGAAGCCATTCAAGATGGTGAAAGCAAGGCCTAAACGAGTAAGTTGGACAAATGGAACAATTGTACCGTACACTAGCAAATTTGCTTTTCTATAAAATTATAACTGACCCTTCAGGGTGAGGTACTCAGTGGAAAGCTCGATATATGTGATGACTCACCCCAAAAAGGGGGACTTTGCGACATAACACTTTTCAAGAAACTGGTGAAAATAGGCAGCAAAAAATTAAAGAAAATAATAAGAATATCCAGCAGGTTGTCTGTTGTAAAATTTGATTGCCTTGATCAATTTCAACAAATAAGGTGTCATTTTAAAGCTTAGAAAATGCTACAAAAGATGAAATGATAAAATCAAAATTGATATCATCTGCAAAGTACCCCCTTTTGGGGTGAGCCATCACATATGTGCACAGCCATCTGTTACTTCTGATGAGACAATCAGGTAGTTAAGGATACAATTTTTACTGAAAGAGTCGAAAAAAGTATCATAATGAAAGATGTCAATTAATAATACTGTAATTCACAAGTCTTTCACAGAAACCAAGGAAAAAATGGAAGACAAAGAAGTTTGAGAACTCAAGTGGTATGTGGCTCGTCAAGGGGACGCAACAGGTTGATTCAACCAGACGCAACAATCTGCTTAATATCAGCAGATCCTCATTAAATTTGATCATAATGTCATGAAATGAGTTCAATGGATGCTTCCCCTAATCATGTGAAGTTTTTAGCAATTTTCCATTCAATGTGTGCTCCATTACAATTACATCACCAATGGTGAATCTTTATAAATGAACAAATCAGACATCAAGATTTTCGGGTCTTTACAAAATGGGAAAAAATTTCAAATTACACAAAACAAAAATCTTGTAAAAAACAATGGTCTACTCTATTATATTATTATAAGGTTTGCTCAAAATTGTGCTCTGTTTTCTCAAAAGAAAAGTCCAAAGTTCCTTGCGTTTTTACTGGGACACCCTGTATAAATGTATAAAACTTTCAAGTTACAGCGGATTAAAAATGGGTAGCATTTTTACACTTCCTCATGATACCGGGTAGTTGTCCAAATCTCTGGCTGTGCATCCATACCCAATCAAAATCTGAAAACCATTTGATTCCATTAATTGTGTTTCTGTTACAGAATTCCTTTTTGCTTGGGTTTAACTTTATTTTATTTTGTTTACCATTATATAAACCTGTGCTTTAAGTTCAATCTATATATATATCTAAAAACAGTAGCTTACGATGTATATGATATGCCACCGGTCAATGTGGTTTAGAGAAATCTTAATCAAATTTTCAAGATATATATAGAAACATTTTCAAAAGATTGTTTCCATGAGAGTCTCTGTAGGTTAAGGCCTGTGTATAGGATATTTTTTCAATGCTGCTATGTTTTTTTTGTGTTACTATCCATAATACAAGTTCACTATTATATCACAACATACTCCCACTGGCAAAAGCCTGAATTTCAAGGTGAGCAGTCACGGCTTTCAATATTACGATTGACATAATAGTTCTCCCTCTCTCATATACAGTAAGGCTGAAAAGATAGTTGGCCTCCAAACAAAATTTTTGCTACCAAACATTTGGTCGTGATGTCACCATATATTTGCCATCGAATTTAAAGTATGAACTGGTAACAAACATTTTGGTGCAATGTATGTGGCAATTCAATACATGTGCAATCTAGCGTGAAATTTTATTTGGTCTCAACTCAGTGTTGAAGTTATTTTATTTGGAGTCAGGGCAAAATTATAGTCGGCCTCCAAACAAAATTTTCCCTAGCAAACATTTGGTTGTGATGTCAAAATTACAAGTGACTCCAAACATAATAACTTCAACACCGAATTGAGACCAAATAAAATTTCGCCCTAGATTGCGCATGCTATTGCACCAAATGTTTGTTACCCGTTCATACTTTTAATTCAATGGCAAATGTTTGGTGACATCACGACCAAATGTTTGGTAGAGAAAATTTTGTTTGGAGGCCGACTATGGTTTGACCTTTACTCGTCATTTTGACGTCACGACCAAATGTTTGGTAGAGAAAATATTGTTTGGATCGAGGCCGACTATGTTTTCACCCTAATGGTTGGTGCCATTTGTAATTATCAAACTATTCAGAATGGGAAATTTGGAATTCTGATTCAAAATGCAAAAGGAAATTGGAATGCCAGAAGAAACCCTGTGAAATCAAACCTGTGTAAAGGTGAGAACTAGGTCTCAACCTCCATTTCAAAATAAATAAATGGTCATTACGATTTTTGAATATATGAATGAAGAAAGAAATATTGAATGAAAAAAGGTGGCCAAATTTCCAATTCCTCCCAATGTAAAGGTATTTAAGAAAATTATCTCCCAATAACATTGTATGCCTCTTGATGCACTTGGCGCAATTTCATTGTTGTTTTTAAAGGGTATTCAGCTGGACTGACTTCCATTTTTATATTTGTATACATGTAACTCTTTGTGCAATCTAAGATGTTTTTATATTTATGTAGTTTATTGTTTTTAACTTATGATTTTGATATATGATTGGTGGCTCTGGCTCGGAAAGTCGCGATTGAAGATTTTGAATAAATGGCTGCTAAAGTAAAAATATGGTGAAAAGATCAAATTTCGTTTTTTAATATAACACATTAATGCATAAATGGTAAACTATTATACCTCTGGGTTTTTAAGGTCAATTATGCCGGGAAGTGCAATTAATCACGGGTAATTGATCGCGTTTTGCTATCTCATACTATAGTAATCAGTAACTTTAAAATCGATTTTTTTACTGTCAGATTTCGAGTGGACTTCCTTGTATTTCGATCTATAAATGAAAATTGTAGAAAGAAAGTATGACATATTATATATCATTCGAAAGCTGAGATTATAGAGAATTAAAAAATGTCATACACAAAATTTTGAAAATCACAACTTTCCGCTCATTTTGCCAGAGCACCACTCATATTATGTTTGACCCCTGGGGACCCCTGAAAAACATTGATTTCACTGATGGGGTTTCCCCAGGCGAAATAAGAAATACATTAATTAAGAATGAAGAGATTTATATGTGTCGGTTGAAGACATCAAAATAAAGTTGATACATTTCCATGACACTCACCATTTAATATTCCATAATATTTTCGGAGAAGCCCTTCTCCATCCTCAGCGGTTGTTGGCTGACTGATGACTGCTGATGAATCCTCTAACACTGGATGTACGTGGCGTCCTATTAGGTGTTTCTAGGAGTAGAGAATCATAGACTTTTGAAAACGCTGTGGTTACCAAGTTTGGAGTTTTAAACGCCCTACTGTCAAAAAAGACCAGACATCCCGTAATACGAATCCAACTCTGACAACATCCAGCTCAAGAAAGTACCCTGTGGTTATTCCCTTTGTGAAAGGTGTATCTGAGAAATTAAAACGCGTGTAGGGACAGTACGGCACCTGTACCACTTTTAAGCCACACCAAACACTTCGGCAAATGCTTGTCACCCCCAAGGACAAAACATCCCCTGAGGACAAG
>JXSR01S006758.1:9483-23237 GCA_000969725.1 Ophiothrix spiculata
AGTGGTCGTTTCTGATTGATCTTGAGCAGTGTGTTGATCAACGAGGAAAAACGTCTTCTGCGCATCGCCCTCGATAATAATATATATGTAATAATTATTGTATTTGTACTTTACTGTATTCCTGTATTTTTTTTTATATGGAAATAAAGCTTGAATTGAATTGAATTGAAACAAGTGTTTGTTTGCAAAACGGTCCATCCCAAATCTGCCATAGTCTTTGTTTAACAAAATCTTTTAAAATTTCGTATTTAGATGTAAGCATTGCCGTTAGCAATACCGATTTAATATCCCATAAAACATTCAGCAAAGCTCTCACTAAAGATTCTCTTTTATTAGATTATCTAAAAGAATCCGTCATGATCAAATTACATTCATTAATTTAACAACTTTTAGGCAACTTCTTTAAACTATCATTTTTTGATTGACATCGGGTCTATAAAACGTACTGCAAAGTATCTAATAGTATATGAATGACATCCAAGCAACCTCTTGGTGTTTATAAAACGTACTGTTATGGAAACAGGTTCTTAGTACTTACCAAAGCTTAATCATTTTGACGTCTTTAGCATGTTTAGATGCATCTACGTTTGATTTATTTATGCATACTTATCCCCTCGTCGTCAGCTTACGCTAGACTTTTTCATTTTTTAATATTTTTTCATATCCCTGACTAGTTTGACATTGAATATCTGAATGCACTATTTGTTTCTTTTGGAACGCATATGATAAATCTTATAAAAAGAGTTCAAAAATCATTTGAATAGACTTTCAATCTTGGCAAGTTGACGTTGTTTATTAACGTTTTTATTACAGTTTACAAAGATTGATACCTTCCCAAAATGTAAATAAATAAATAAATACTGGGGATTAATAGTGCGCTATGCCTCCCAGATTTGTAATTCCACTCGGCCTCTGCACACTTTACAGGTGTTCGCTGACCACTGTGGCCCACGTAAGCTCCATTCCACACCAAGCATCATTTCAGGTTCTGCGGCAACCTCTAGGGGCGCTGAACCTTGATCAGCCCAGCCCACATACGCACCATCGCTGCCCGGATAAGCTCCCCGAGTTTCGTAAAGGTTTCCACGAAACAATTAGCAGTTAGTTCCTTGTGCAAGGGCATTTCAAGCACACTCAACTTTTGGCACCAGCGGGGATCGAACTCGGGACCTTCCGCATCGCAAGCGAGCGCCTTACCGATTGAGCTAACTAATCAAAGCAATCTAATGTAAACACATTGGGGTTTGTACTTTTATCAAAGTTATTGTGATTCATCACGGAAAATAGACATATAAGAAAAAAGCCAATGCTGGAAGTAAAACTCTCAAGTAATTGTTCAAGGATAAGGATGAGCACAATCATTTGTGTGTTATAGTCATACAAGAAGAAACCTGAGAAAGCTGTTCTCAAGATTAGACGGTGACCTTTGGTGACAAACAAGTCTTTTCCCACACTCTACTTCAAATTATCTGAATTGCATTCTTTGGGGCAATCTAAACGGGAGCGCAAATCCAGATGAAAGCACATCTCCGTAAGCCACTTTGCAGTAGACTATGGCTACATTGGCGTAAGATCCGTATCTGCTGTACAGCACTGTGCGTACATGCGTACGTGTAAGCAGTCTACGGAGATGCATATCTCGGAGATGCGCATATCTGGATCTGTGCTCCGTGTAGATTTTCCCATTGCAGATATCTTAGATTGCTATTATAATTTTTATCCTCTCTAGAACAATTTGAAATGGTACGATATGAGTTGCTACATACTTAAGGTGGATTTGATACTTTAAATTCTGTCTTTTCTCTCTTCTTTGTTGGAAGTATGAATAGCTGAATGAATCTAATATAGTCATCAAAATTTAGATAAGTCTACTAACTCCTGTTGTTTTGAAATGTTTCCTGGTGACAGTGGTCGTTTCTGATTGATCTTGAGCAGTGTGTTGATCAACGAGGAAAAACGTCTTCTGCGCATCGCCCTCGATAATAATATATATGTAATAATAATAATGTAAGAATATGATTCGTTCCTGTTCAGGTAAAACGTCACGTGTTTAACTTAGGGAAAATGTGTGAATACAACCAAGGAGATTGTAACTTTGCTGGAAATATATATCAAGTGCAGATTCGCTCAAATGTAAGATGAGAATGATAACGAAAGTATTTTATACTACGAGACATTTAAAAAAGAAAAATAATTGGCTCCTGGAAAGATAAAAAAAGATAAAAAGTTGTTTTGAGAGATGGCGATTGTTATCAAAGTCACTTTTGTAACTAGTAAGCAATCCTCTTTTAACAACGGAAAGTTGTAAACATACTTCTTGGCTTTAGTATTTAAGGTTATTGAAAAGCTGATAATAATATTATAGAATGAGACGTTTGTTTTTTAAGGCTAAATAAGATATTCTATTATAACATCATTTTAAAACGTTATGTGATGTATTTCGGCTTAAAGTGGTGATGTATGGAACTAAGTGTTGATGAAAGTTTCAAGGCTCTTAGACTTTTGTTAGCAAACTCCCTCTAACGGTAATAAATTAAAAAAGAATCCTTTCGATTTGAAGACGTTTTAGCCAGTCTGGATGAAAAAAAAAATTGTATTTTTGTAAGTAGTATATGCTTTAATACTATAGTCGTCATTATCATTATTGAGGGCATTTATACCTAAAGAATATCATTATTGAGTGTATCTATAGGCAAGGGCTCTTTTCTGTATAGCCTAATTTACATTTGTGTTAAAGTGATGAACAAAAAAGAAAAGAAAAGATAATATTAACAAAACAAGTTAAATACTAAGGCCCATATTCCAGAAAGATGTTTAGCTAAACCATTGTTTAATTAAGCATCAACTGTCCAGAAATGATACGCATCATTGCAGCTTTCAAGCAGAACAGTTCAATGAGTCGTGCTGTTGACGGGAAATAAAACCTTGATTTAGTTAAACACCTTTCTGGAATACGGGCCTATATGTTTAACACTAAACGTAGCGCTTGTTTGAATATAATACCATGTTTGTAATAAATACATCACTTATTCTCAGAATACATCTATAATTGTGTTTGCTACCCTACATCAGGTTGCAGCAAAATGGCATACAAACACGACAAGTCCCTCAAGTAAAGCCAAATGAGCTTGGCCTCGTTCTTGCTACTTATCACGCTAGATAGACCACTTTCGTATGTCCCATAATGCATCATGAAAGTACCGTAAACGCTCAGTTGACCATATTAGTACGTTCTGCGCAAATAACGTCATGCGCACAACGTAGTAACATGGTCGTTCACGCATAAATGCCCGTATTTGCGGTACTTTCAAGATGCATTAAGGGACATACCAAACTTGTCTATTCAGATGACAAGTTGCATTGTGACCATTGAAAAAGAGTTACTTGGGGAGACTAAATTTTGGATTTTGTTAAGGGCAAAAAGTCGGCATAGCTTTGATGTTACAGACACAAAATTTACATACAGTGAATCTGAGTGTCTCCCATACAAGGGAGTCCGGGTCTACTTGAATTACCCGGAATAAGTTGCAATCAATGGTTTATTGATCGAACATGTTCAAGTACGTTCTACACAATTTTATAGTAGCTAGGACACTCAGTCACACGGACGCTGTATTCCATTACACCGACCTCATGACGGCTTAGGTACCCGACATCATATAGCCTTCTTTTATTCTCACGGAATTAAGCGCATTTCCTGGTACTAAACGCAACCACCGAGTGAACTTGCTGCCTTTATGAGGTTTCAATTTTTTTACCGTTAGGATTGAAAATATCACGCATTGAGAAATGAGTGGAAAATTCAGATAATATGGTCGGACGTGTCAAGTGTTATCTTGATGCTTGTAATATTACATTGTGTGGCTTATACCAACATTTCTAATTGGCTTGTTATAGGAAATTTTGTGTTTGATGCGTGGCCTAATTTATGATCCATAATATTTTTTCAATTTCATCTAAACACACGTGGATTCAAAATTGTGTTATAGCTCTTTTAAGAGCTATAACACAATTTGAAAAATATTCTAATGGGTTTAATGTAGTACAATTTAATTAAAACCTCGTTGAAATGACGCTTTGAACATTGATTTAGCACACTTTGACAACTGTTATCAGTAATTGAGAAAGAGTGCTTTATCCAGAAAATATTTTAGAAAAAAGAATTAGCCTAACAGTAAACACTTCAGATGGATGCAATTATTAAAATGCAAATGTGTTAATCAGAGTATACCCGGGGAATATACTTTACTGTTCTAAGTTTTTCAATATGTTGTACACATACAACATTTGTACCAAAAGTAAAACAATTGACAATTTTTACGTCACGATGAAGTCATCAATTCCATGGTTACACAAATGGGCTGAATCAGAACCATCTAAAACAATTTAAACATTGGTACTTACTTTCAGAGTCTAGTAACCGCTAGGCTATGCTTCCTAAAATGTTAAGTGGGTGAAAAAAGGTTGCATTCGGATGTTTGTTTTACTTTAACAGGAGAAACAAGTTTGTGTATTCAATTCTAAAACCTGTTTATGACTTATGACGTGAATTTTATTCTTTGACTGCATTTCTTTCGTTCCTTTTAGTTTATATATTTGTATGTATTTTAGTCTTCCAACTTTATCTGCCAAGCCATCAAAAACATTTACGATTTTATTACATGACGAAATACCTGATTAATTACCAAGGTAACCTGTGACACACTTTGACAACATTTATAAACTCTGAATCGTAATTGTGTTGTCACAAATTTAGCTTACCCTAATATAAAGGATTACATCTTAAGCTACAGAATTCTATTCCTACAAAAATACTAAAACATTTTGACCTATTGCTGCTTTTCTTTTCTATACTACATATGTAATTACTTGATGTATACCTATACAATGTATAGTATACATACATAAAATTATGTATAATGCATTATGGTACGTCATTGTGCACAATGTAAATTAATTTTAAAAATCGCGGTAATTTCTGAACAAATTTTAACTCTCAGTGCTGGCCAATTTTTCATACTGCCACTAGTACTGATAGAACTACGTGCACTTTGTTTCTACTTGCCCGTTATAACCTTGTCCATATCAAAATGATCAATTTCATTGTTCCGTTACTGTTTTTCAAACGGTGTTCTATTTAATGTGATGGCTCACCTCGAAAGGGGGAACTTTGCAGATGATATCAATTTTGATTTTATCATTTCATCTGTTAAAACATTTTCTAAGCTTTAAACTGACGCCTTACTTGTAAAAATTGATCAAGGCAATCAAATTTTACATCAGAAAATCTGCTGTAAATTCTTATTATTTTCCTTATTTTTTCGCTGCCTATTTTAACAAGTTTCTCGAAAAGTGTTCTGTCGCAAAGTCCCCCTTTTCGGAATAAGTCATCACATATGTACAAGAACAGAACTAATCAACCTTTTTTTTGATGTTTGAATGACATTGCAAACTCGACTGACCTGTCGGAGAAAAAAAAACCTGTCGGAACAAAAAACTGTCGGATCAATAACCTGTCGGAATACTGAACTGTCCCCAAAACAGCACGTGTGTTTTTGTACATAATCGCACAACATCAAGGGAAGGTTTTGTATAGTTTGTTTAAAGCGATCACTTTAATAATCTATCATTACACAAAATGAATTAGTTTTTCGACCTGAAAAGTGTTGCTCTGTTAAATTTCTCTTTATCTCTTCTAGTTAATAGCTAAAACTGCATAGGGCAAAGACCTGGTCTTTGACAAAGTAATTTTGTCTTTTTGTTATCTGCTAGATGACCGCAATCATTTTGCGGATTTGACGATATCCGATTTCACTGACAACAAAATCTAATAAAAACAACTTTAATACCTTGCGAAAAATCTTGTGTTCTATTTGTCATAAATCTGCCAACACCGACATCACTTTATTCAGTTAAATTGAAAGACCACCTAGAAGCTCTTATCATATGTAGTTAAGAATAATAAGCATTTATATGATGGAAATGTACAGCTTATTTATGTTTGGGTAGAAGATGTGTTGATTTAAACTGCGTCAATCTTGAGCTTGAAGTCATTCATTTTTGACAATGAGTAGCATACGACCTAGATCTGTATCAGACAGACTGCGTTAATACTTCTGATCCAGGTGCGGAAAGTGATAACTATGCGAATAGATAAATTCAAACAAAATGATCTTTTATCATTAAGAAAAATAAGAATGTTGCACTTGAAACTAAGAAATTGCTGGACATAACTTGCCACAGCTATAAGTTTATTAATAAAAAAGTATGCATTTTATCATTATTTGTTATAGTGGATTTGCTGCCGGCAAAATTATGAAAAATTTTGGAATATGAATATTAGAATTGTTTTTCGTTGGATAGTCTCTGTTCTTTAGAACCTATGACCAATATGCAAGGCGTAATGGTAGAATTTGGTACATGTCTCTCAATATTTCGTAAATTAAATTGACCACCGTCAAAAGGTCTCAAACCCAAGTGCAACATTTTTGAAAGGTCATTCCTTTAACCGATGTTTGATGTGGTTCATTTATAAATGTTTTGACAAAATCACTGTTACAGAAAATGCAGGTCCTCAAGTGTTTAAATTATTTTTGAAATTAGGTGTTGGAACTGTAAAATTTGTTTCCATAATTTGATTTTACCTTTTTTTTCTCAAAAAATTGTCATTTTAAATCAAATACATCATTTTTAGTTCATATTTTTAGATTGCATTTTTGGTGGCGCTACTCAATTTTTGAAATTATAAATATGCATATTGCATAAAATTAAATATTTAGTATTATGTATTTAACAAGCATAGAATTCGTGTTTGGTCTCCTTTACCTAATACGTGTGTCAAATGCCAAAACTAAGGCTCATAGATTCTTAAAACCATAGCGCCACCAATATTGTGCATTTGGCTATAAATGAACACTGGTGGTGTAAATAAAATTGTGATCAAACAGTGACCACAATATTTGTTGATGTTGTAATTAAAAGCACAAAAAGAATCTACTTATTTGTTCTAAATGACAATATTCCAGATGTGAGTCCAGACAATATGGGGATACAACCCTGCCTCAATTGCAAACTTCTAATTATACAATTTGCTTTCCAGCGTCCTTTAATTTACCGATTTGATATCACTCTTCAAATAACTACATTCAAGTCAGGCTGTCTGTGATACGAGTAGTTTCCTTTAAAAGTCTTCAACCTTGCGGGCAACAGAAACTAATAAAATTCCATCTAATACATATCATCGCTCGCATAGATGGAAATAAAACGACGGGTGAAATGAGATGACTTATACGATGCAGAGAATCTCCGGTTTACGAATCAAGTTTATTGTCAACACCAATCTGATATGCATCAGAAATTGCGAGATACGTTAGCAAGGAAAACGTCATTTTCAAAATTGTTAATCAAATTTTAGGGTATTGTGGAGAAACTGATAAAGGATAAACGAACGTTTTGTTGCCAAGTTAAAAAAAACCCATGTCTATTATAGCTGTGAGAATAACTCAATATTACCTGAAGCATGGATAATTTAGAGAATAACAACAGGCGTGAACAATATATAAAGAATACAAAATAGTTTTAAAGAATGATTATTAATTTGTATTATGTATTGCAATTGAGCTTAGAGTATCTGTCGTGTTGGTTGTTTGACTAGCGTGACGTCAAAAATTTCAGGTGCGTAAACTTAACCTTGTCGCACCTTGAAAATTTTGCGGCAAGCACGATAAGCCAATATATTGATTACCCAATCGTGTTGGTCGCAACGACACGTCGTTTTGAGTTGGAAAAAATTAAAACTTAGACAATATGCAAATGTGTTGTGCTAACGACAACTCAAAATTGCAAATGCTTGGTCGTCTACCGTAACTACAATCTTACAACAGCTACTCTGAAACCACATTAAATCGTAAGTAGACATTGTCGTTAACAATATCAACAGTGTTTCTTGGAAACAAAATCAGAATCTAATATCGCATATGTAAAAAATAAGCATTTGTGAAAGCTTCTATTAAAGATTATCTCTCCTTATTACTTTATGAAATACGTCATGATCAAATTACATCCATGTAATTACAGATGAAACTTCTCAGAAGTTTGATACTTTGATTGGATTGAGTAACGCTGTTGATTCACTGTTCATGTAAATATTGAGATGATTTGTCAGAGAGAAAGTAAAACATTACTCGAAAAATATTGAATAAGATATTCATGCAAAACGACCAAGAAGTGCGACGACGTCAAACTACGGAATCTTGCAGTAAAATTCACTTTATAACCATTGAATTATTTTGGCGAGATTTAACCGTAAAAATACAAACTTTTTTTCAGTGTTATCACTTTCCACGTATATATAAATGGAATCAATGTGAACATAATATTAAAAACGCAAATGTCAAATATTTCAACTAGATACAAAGATCATGCTGTTCCACAGATTTTTTAAATCCCTTATATTAGACTTATGAAAGCGTTTGAAATTACATTAATATTTCAACCGTCTGCTAAATCAAATATCGTGTTCAGACTTATAAATGTGAACAATAGGCTTTAGCGAAATGTACAGTCCTAAACATGTCAGGGATAGACATAACATGAAAACAATCATGAGCAGACGACACGAGGAGAAAGATTTATATAATATATCAAAATTAGATGCATCAAAACACCTAAAAGTAATTTGGATATCATTACTATTGATTACTTAACAATACTTTTTAAATAGCCTGATGTCAATCAAAGTATCAAACTCTTAAGAAGTTGCATCAGTTGTAATTACATGAATGCAATTTGATCATGACGTATTTTATAAAGTAATTAGGAGAGAGAATCTTTAGTGAAAGCTTTCATAAATGAATATTTTTTTACATATTTTATATTCGATTCTGATTTTGTTTCCATTTTCCAAGAAATTTATTTCATTTTCTTTAAATGAAACTGTGCTTGTATTTTGTAGTAACCACAAGAATTGTGAATTTGTCAAAAAATAAATTTCGGCAAATTACGACCTAGACATGTATTTTCACCTGTAGCGCAAAGTGAAGTTTCTGGCATTTACTACCCATACGGGCTGGACAGACACATTTACAAGTGTATAGTGAAGGATATATAAAGTTTCTTTCTTCATCATCTTCAGCAAAAGAGCCATTTCATTTATTATGCTGCAAGTACAAATTTAAATTGATTAATAAAGGCAATTCCTAAGATGTGAAGTTTTTTAGTCTTTCGGCAGAAATATTTTATCAAATTGTAAAAAAAGCAATTGACATAGTTTGTGATTATTCTTGTTAATTGTTGTCTGGTGATGTTAAGATTTACAAAAATATAAAATATTTTTCAGGTGCCAGCTTCAGGCTACTGATGTATATTGCCAAGCTAGTCAGTGGTGAATTGGAACTTTTCCCTGGCAACAATCGTCATTGCTTATTGTTCTAAGTAGTGCGCAGAATACCGAAGACTAAATCACCCGATTTGTCCCGCTTGCTTCCCGATTTCCCGCACGAATTTTTTTGTCAGGGGTGGGGGCAGTCTGCCACCCCCCCCCCTACCCCCCTTGCCCCGTGCTGGCTACGCCACTGCTCAACATAAGATTGACAAACAAAGTCTTTTGTACTACGAGTCATTTAAAAATTTGATTTTGCTGCCAGAAAAGACACCAAGGTATTTTTTTTTGGGGGGGGGGGGGGGGGGGGGGGGGGGGTATCATGATTTTACAATCGTAAGATTAACAATGTATGATAAAATAGTGATCTTAGTTTTGTTGCCCATTGAAAAACTTGAAAAGCTATGAAATGTCTTTTGAGGCTGAAGACGCAGATACAACCAAAAGAATATAAATGAAACTGATTAAAGTGAAATGACGACTTAAGAAGCACATTGGGCAAATTCCTCTAACTATTAAAGAAAACATTGTTTGGAATCATTTTTTTTTTTTTTTTTTTTGAGAAAGGCTTTTACGACGGGAATTCATAACAATTCGTTGTCACTTCTCGATCAGGTTACAATCTGTTCGGTTGAGACTCAATAGGCAAAGGGCAACCTATTATTTGTACACACATTAGAGGTATAGGATAGGGGCAACCTACTTTTGTGCAAATAACTGTTGGCAAGGGGCAGCCTTCAGGTAGACTCTTTTCAGAGTCACGAATATCTCATAAGAACAACACATTAGAGGTTAGGGGCAACCTACTTTTGTGTAAATCTGTTGGCAAGGGGCAGCCTTCAGAAAGGCTCTTTCCAGAGCCACCAAATAATCTCAAAGAGGTGATCTGCTTTCAACACTGTTGGCAAGGGGCAGCCTTCAGTGAATGGCTCATGTGAGTCATCAGTGGGAAGTGACGGCCCACATGTCTTTATAATAATATTTGTCCTGAAGAAGTCAGAGCTACTCCTGACGAAAGCTTGACAGTTCAAAACTTGTCCGACGGCGAACCCGTTAAAATCTACCAATTGTTTGGAATCATGTTTATTATCTGTAATAAACACCTCCGTTTTATGTGACTTCCTTGATATATAGCTGATGGTGTTAGCTACCAATATATGTCCTACTTCAAGGCACATGTTACAAAATGCCAAACAAAGATAATAGGTCCCTCAAGTTAATCCAAATGAGGTTGGCCTAGTTTTGCCACTTAACACGCCAGAAATGGATTACAATTTCCACTGTGACCATTTGTAGAAGAGTCACAACATTGCACCGAGCGACCACAAATGAGTTGAAGGATGGTACCATCACGCACTGTAAATATGAACAGAAGATGAAGGTAAAATGACGGGAAGTGTCAATTGCATTTAGGGCCTCAGATTTATACGCTATTACGTGAATAACAACAGTTGTGATTGGCTTGGTATTAAAAATTCGGCTTTGACAAACCAATAACAAGTGATGTTATTGGAAAAAGTATACTTTAGGTCCCATCAAAAACTATACCCTAACCCTAACCCTAAAACTAACCCTAACACTACACCCTAACCCTAAATAAACCTAACCCTAACACTAACCCTAAACCTAAAGAACACTTGGTCCGTCTTATTTACCCAGATCCATAACTTGATCTGTTTCTCTTTCTAAATGTTTCATGGAAACTACAAACGATGACCCGTTAGACATTCATTATTAGCACACCGTGACAATTTCTGATATCAATAATAACTTTTAAAAACTAAAGCTATATATTTTTATATAAAATTTTACTTTCTTCATATTTGACATTATATTTACACTCGCGAGGCGACAAGTAGCAGTGTATTTATAGGTTGGACATGATAATGTCATCTACAAATATTCGATTCGTAAAAGTACATGAAACTCTAAGTAACGATGCTAATACCTTTAGGAATGACGAATTGTGAATCAGTCTATTATACATTAAGATATATTAACCAACTTGGCTAGGCATTTATTTTAACTTCCTGCTCCCCCTGGAAATCTAATGGTGCGCCCCTAACCACGCAAAAGAAGATACTGTTTTTCGAAAGAAAGTATAAGTTCGCCTTCTGCCAAATTACCAAGCATTAAATGGTGAAGACGTATTAACTAAACCCCAAAATTGTGCATCCCTGGCTCCTCTTGTGTAATCGACAGCCCTGTATCACTATTGGGAAATCATATGCCAGTACTTTGTTGATGTAGGCCCCGACGTTCAGATTACAGCGATTGGTCAGTGACAAACGTTGTAGCATGACGAGATACACGTATTTCGATTAGCGGCGTAAGTGAAATGACATTTTTCAAAATTAAAGTTGACGCTAAAATCATCGGGTTACAGATGGGGACATCGTAAGAGTGTTTTTGTGTATCACGACGTATTATATCACGCATAGTTTAAAAGATCGAGTGTGTGACATGTGAGTAGTGCATCTTCATGGAATGTCAATAAATCGTTTACTGTACTTTTGAAATTAGAGGCAAAAGCAATTTTTTTATTGATAGTCATCGTCTTACTTATGCTGTCATTACCCAAACCAATGCCTGTAACTCCACGTTTTTATTTGTTGATTCACTTGTTGTCATAACAAAACAGGTTATTTAAAATGTTTTGTTTTGTTTTGTGTTTTCTAGGTTTCTTGCTTGTCAAACCGAATGTGATACGATCAAACAAATCAATCAAAAGTCGGTCAACGTCTATATTTGCCTTTAGCTGGCAATGAAATTATACCATTATATCATATGTTCTGCGCACCAGCCGTGATAGCAATCCACGAATGATTTTTGTACGTTCAGATAAAATTTCACAAGTTGAACTTATGAAAAGATATGAATGCATCAGAGGTGATCATAATTTTGATGGTAGTATACAGCACAGGGTTACTCAAAATTAATGTAAAATAAGATTGACAAACAAAGTCTTTGTACTTCGAGTCATTTCAAAAGTTGATTTTGCTGCCTGAAAAGATAACAAGGTAGGGGTTTTTTTTGGGGGGGGGGATCATGATTTTACAATCGTAAGATTAACAATATATGATAAAATAGTGATCTTAGTTTTTTGGCTTATTGAAAAACTTGAAAAGTTATGAAATGTCATTTGAGGCTGAAGACGCAGAGACAACCAAAAGCATATAAATGAAACTGATTAAAGTGAAATGACGACTTAAGAAGCACATTGGGCAAATTCCTCTAACTATTAAAGAAAACATTGTTTGGAATCATGTTTATTATTTGTAATAAAGTCAATCTCAGAAATAAGCTCCCCGTTTCGCGGGGTTTTTATTCATTAATGCGTGTTGTCAAGTAGTACTCTGCGCCGTACGCGACATACTGCAATTCACGCAGTTGGATGTGATAGGTTGTTCCCGCGATCGTCGCGCCAAGTTCTTGTCACTGGGGAAAATTGACCAGTCATAACGATCGTCGTGCGTCAGCTTTGTCAGGTGATTTAAATTCTGAATTACGCGTACGCACGGACTGCGTAGAAGCGCAATTGTTTGAATATTCTGGACGCGATTTTCAGGGAGCTTATTTATAAGATAGACTTTAACCACATCCGTTTTATGTGACTTCCTTGATATATAGCTGTTGGTGTTAGCTACCGATATATAGGCGCGTGTTGCAAAATGTCAAAAATAGATAATAGGTCCCTCAAGTTAATCCAAATGAGGTTGGCCTAGTTTTGCCACTTAACACGTCAGATGTGGATTACAATTTCCACTGTGACCATTTGTAGAAGAGTCACAACATTGCATCGAGCGACCACAAATGAGTTGAAGGATGGTACCATCACGCACTGTAAATATGAACAGAAGATGAAGGTAAAATGAGAGGAAGTTTCAAGTGGCATTCAGGGGCTCAGATTTATACGTTATTATGTGAATAACAATAGTTGTGATTGGCTTGATATTAAAAATTCGGCTTTGACAAACCAATTACAAGTGGTGTAATTTACCTAGATGCAGATCTATAACTTGATCAGTGATTGGTACGTAATATTCATAATAAAACATTTTTATTAGACTTTGTCGAAAGTATCTTAGTTATTCTAATATATTGCATTCTCTTTTTAAAGGTTTCAAGGAGACTACAAACGATGACCGCTTAGACATTCATTATTAGCACACCGTGACAATTTCTGATATTAATAATAACTTTTAAAAACTAAAGCTCTATATTTTTATATAAAATGTTTCTTTCTTCATATTTGGCATATATTTTCACTCGCCAGGCAACAAGTAGCAGTATATTTACAGATTGGTCATGATAATGTCATCTACAAATATTCGATTCGTAAAAGTACATGAAACTGTAAATAAGGCTGAAAACA
>JXSR01S006758.1:47221-59362 GCA_000969725.1 Ophiothrix spiculata
TCAAATTTTACAACAGAAAATCTGCTGGATATTCTTAATATTTTCTTTATTTTTTGCTGTCTATTTTCACCAGTTTCTCGAAACGTGTTCTGTCGCAAAGTCCCCCCTTTTGGGGTGAGTCATCAAATATATGTTAACAAAAATGCATTTTGTTTAAAAATGGTTAAAATGTTATTTATGAACTGAGATTTAACTGCATTTTCTTGTGAGATATGTAGAATGTCAAAATGTCTTTAGCGTCAAAGCATTTAAAGAAAAAAAAATACTCCTGTTGAAAAGTGGAAAATACTACGTTGTTTTTCGCTATGCAATAGAGGACGACTTTTAATAAATACCTTCTTGTCTTGATTTTAGTTTGTGTAAGAGAAAGAATTTAAATTCTTTCTCTTCCAGTGGAACAGGTCTTATTTTTCCTAACCTACTGGTCAATGCTAAAATATTAACTACTTGTTTGATTTCAATGAAACTCTTTTTCTTGCATTATATTTTCAACATTACACTAAGAAGATGTAAATTATATTTTAAATTTAATTTTGAATATCATCATTTACATATAACTAGCATATTTGAAACAAAAACTAGGAAAATCTATAAATACCTATATTTTTTACAATTTTGACGTTAATTTGGAAATGATGCATTCAGACGGTACATGGTGAAAATTTCTGTTAGACAGATTTTGGTTATTTTGCGTACTTCTCCTTTTTTACCCAAAAATGTGCAAAAATCACAATTTTTTTAATTGCCTATGTTTTCTTCAGGTTTTTATTAAATTTTCTAATTTTGCTTTTAACAAATACAGAAAAACATGTTTAAAAAATCTGTTAGACGGATTTTAGAAATACTTCATACTTTTGAAGTTACGACGTAATTACTGTTTAATTGTGTTTTGACTTGGAAACCATCTTGACATTTTTGCTAATTTAACAGTAAATTCAAGAACAAGCACCAAAATATCATCATAAATGTATGTAAACTATGGTTATAGATAACTTCTGAAACATTTTGTCTGGAATTAGAACAACACATCAGTTAAAATTAATATTTCTTAATTATGGACTATTTTTAAAGGCACTAATATTATGTTAGCAATTCACAGCTATTGTAATTTCCAGACCATTAGTTACCCAATGGTTTAGCATTGCTCACAATACCATTCATACACTCATTACACGAAATCAACAGTGTGTGTTTAAAGGACTTGATCATTCAGGTGACACATTCTATAAACGCAACACTGATTGGCTTGATATTTGGCCTTGTCAGCAATATCCCAATTTCGACCAATACAAACCAAGCTTTCATGTGAAAGCTATCTCAGCTTGTAGTAAACAAATGAACTTGAAATTTTCAGCATATAAGGGAGTGCCCTTGGCTAATGTATATGTAAAATATCAAACTGGTACTGCGTAACATAATAATATTAGGCAAAAACAAAAAACAAGTTTGTTTCCCGTGCGCCGCGCGCATTTCGTTTTGGCGTCATTATTTGCGCATTTCACTTTTTTATTTGATATTTTAGAAAACGAAAATCAAAAAAGCCATTTTGATAAAAAGAATGGAGAAAATTGCAAAATTTTTACTAAAGAAGTATTTTCTTTTCAACAAAAACTTGAAACCGGACAGGTTTCTTACTGAAAAAATCATCAACCATGCGAATTTTCAATCAAAATTTGCCTTAGCACCTCTTGAACAATAGAAAAGAAAGAAAGCAAAATAAAATAAAAAAACGCATTTCGCATTTAGGTTTTTTGACCACCGACAGGAAACAAACTTGTTTTTTTTTATGCCTTATAGTCATTTGAAATTAGGAAAAATAAGGCCTGTTCCACTGTACAAGATAAGTATTCTTCACATAAAAGAACATAACAAAATACGATCAACTGGAGAGTAATCTTAACATGTTGAAAATGGTATGTTGGCTTTCCAATTATGTTATATAAAGACAGTATTAGTAAAGCTATATCATTCATATTTTCTTTCCCATGACACAGTTGAAATATCCTTTCACATTTACCGCCTTTAATGTAAACATTGCAGCTTTATGTTTATGAAAATGCATGTGTTGCTTATCAAGATTAAGATTGAAATAATTACATTAACACTTGAAGTCAAATGTAAGATTAGTTCGATTTCCCTTATTTGTTTTGATGTATGAATACAACAGCCGTAAAATGCAAATTATTTCAAACCTTATGTATTCTCAAAATTAAACATGAAATCTTACTTCATATACGCATTTATTTATATTTGATTTACAATGTTCAATTCTAATTTCCTGATTAAAAAATTCAAGCTTGATTAACATTATAAGGAAACATTAATGGCACATCTGAAACGAAATTTTGATAACATAGTATGCAATATTTCTTGATTTTTATTAAGGTCAATTCGGCGATAAAATGAATTTAAAAATAAGAACAATAAAAAGCGCTTATATCGACATGTTTGCTCATTAAAAGATTTAAATGAGAAAAAAATTGTCAAAATTTATGTTTATCAAGAAAAAAAAGTTATGGAATAGTAAACAGTTACATTATGTAATACATATCAAAGATAAGAATAAAGTACTAGTATTAAGAGGTAGTAATTTTTCTATACTGTTCACAGATGCCTCAATTTCTTGAAAAAACCATTAAGCAACTAATTGGACAAGATACCTAACACAACAGAAAGACAAGATACCTAACACAACAGAAAAACAAGATACCTAACACAACAGCAAGGGTTTTACAACTATTCTGGAATACTGCATGTGTGTAGATTTAATGATAACATTTATCCGAAATGGTCCGAAATGCAAGATTTTAACAAATGATATTAATTGTAGTGGAATTTCATCACTGAAGCTAAACATTACCCATAGGAAGTAAAGCATGATGGAAAGCACGTGATATCGTCTTTAGTCATAAACCGAAGAGAATTTGGTCTTTATGTATCTCCCATCACTGTTCGTAAATAGTTTTAGCAAAAACGCCATCTGAGTCTTTATGATATCGCTACGGGACAGAAGAACTTAGCCCTACTAACCGAGATTAGCCACAATAGCTTAAGATAACGCAACTCTGAAAGAAAACATCAATGAAGAAATTATAGTAGGGCTTATTATTTTGTCTCGGTGATTAATCATGATAACGCCAAAAGCAATCCTAAACAACAATTCAAATTGCCCGCTTTCAAGTATATGAATTGGAGGAGCTAATGACACGGCTTATTAGTTTTATAGGCAAAACTGTGTTTGGGATAAAATTTCGGTAAAGATTGACTTCCGGGTGTAAACCCAGGATCGACGTATTGATTGGACAAGATACCTAACACAACAGAAATACAAGATACCTTACACAACATACAGGTTTTTACAACTATTCTGGAATACTGCATGTGTGTAGATTTAATGATAAAATGTATCCGAAATGGTCCGAAATGCAAGATTTTAACAAATGATATTAATTGTAGTGTAATTTCATCACTGAATCTAAACATTACCCATAGGAAGTAATGCATGATGGAAAGCACGTGATGTCGTCTTTAGTCATAAACCGAAGAGAATTTGGTCTTCATGTATCTCCCATCACTGTTCTTAAATAGTTTTAGCAAAAACGCCATCTGAGTCTTTATGATATCGCTACGGGACAGAAGAACTTAGCCCTACTAACCGAGATTAGCCACAATAGCTTAAAATAACGCAACTCTGAAAGAAAACATCAATGAAGAAATTATAGTAGGGCTTATTATTTTGTCTCGGTGATTAATCATGATAACGCCAAAAGCATTTCCGCCTACTATCATCCAAAACGTCTCCCAGCTCATTCCTCTACACCTTTTCATAGAAATAATTAAGAACCTCATAAAATGACCTTGAAAAAACAACCGCAGGTCCTAATAGTCGTTAAAGTGGATTAAAACAATAATGTGTAATGAATGTTCCATTAACCATATCTATCTTCAATTATCTTCCTCTAGGTATACTGTGACTTGAAGACTAAGTGCCGTTTAGAATACCTAATTGCATTTTGTTCTGTTCTGATGAATCTTTCTTTTCATAATCACTTTATCTAAATGTTATGCTAGGTTTTTGCCCCCGTACATAAGAGATATTACTTGAGTGTTTACGGCACACGAATTATTAGCAATCATGTGATATCGGAAATTGTTGTGAATTATTACAAATGTGTAGGCTTGCATCATAGTTAAAATTGTTCTGTAAATTAATGCGAAACCAATTGTTATGAATGCAATTCATGTAATTCTTGTAATACAGTAACCATATTCAAATAATGATTGAGAATAACAACAGAGAAAAGGAAAAAGGACAATGTTGCAATATTTAATATTTCCTTGCCAAGCAAGCACCAAATGACTCGATTAGTTTAAATAGGTGTTAAATGAATTATACAGCGAATATAGTAAACTCTTAAAATCAACCAAGTATCATTCAAAACAAAACAAACTTTGATATTACATAAATGGTAAGTGTGTATGTATGTAAGAACATGTTTAAGTCGAGAGCAGCAATTGTACTAACCAAAATTAGTATTGTAGGATTATTATCCGATTGTATGGTTACCTAATAAAGTAATCACAACTTCATGAACTATTATACATGATAATGGTTACGTATTTGAAGGGAACTGATTAAATTAATTTTGTGCCATTTGGATCAAAAAAATATTAAAAGTATCAGTACGATAAGTATTGCGATTGAAAATAACGTATCTTTGATGTCAGTTTGAGTAAGAGTATTTGGTGTTAAATATTTGGCTGCATTAGTGGATCTAAGACGAAACAGTTTGTGAACATCACACGTATAAAGTAATAATTGTACCAATGACTACTCTAAAAATGGAACTCTGCATTTGAAGGAAAAAATGTATTTAATATTTTATTGTTTTTCTTGAATCATTGTATTTGACAGGTGTAATAAATATTTGCAATGAATTGTTACCTAAAGAAGTAATTGCTATCTAATAGTGTATTTAATTAATAATAAAGATGATACAAATAAAGTAAAAGTAACTCACGCAACAGATATTTTAAAGTGCTTTAGACAGCCTGCACAAAAAATCTAGAGTATTGTTAATGGAGTGCTCTTGGCTTTATTTTGATTGTAGAAACAATACAAAATATTCAAATTTCTTCGTACACAGGTGCATAAAAATTGTCAATATCTTACCAAGAGGTATGATACATTTGATATTTATTCTTAAATTGAAATTCTTAATCTTTAATGAATTCAATCTATTTATGTGGCTTATCATATTTTATATATATGCAATATTTAGTGACAAGAAAAAAAGTTTATTAAAAACAAATAATGGATATTACATAGTATTTATGATCACAATACTTCATACAAACAATTATAACAATGTTAAGCCCGCCTACGATGCTCGCTGCCCGTAGTCCTTTAAACGGACTAAACACTATTCGTATCTGTTTGTATTGTGACCATGGTCTTAGATATTCTTAAATTTCTTAAAATCAAATGTTTTTTATATTCATTAATTGTACTAGCGGAGTACCCGAGCTACCCGTGGGCCCCGCTAGCTGACTGGACCACCCTTAAAATACTCAAAAGGTCAAATATTATTCAAGGTCCAAGTTTGGTCCATCCAGATAAGCTCAAGAGTTTCAGAGTTATGAATTGACCTTTGTTGACCTTAAGTCTACTATTTGTTCAATTCCATGATTTGACCTTGAATTGAGTTTTGACTTTGAATGACCTTAACCGGTCCTCCTCTAAAATTCTCATAAAAACTTTGTATTGATGATCCAAGTTTGGGTTTTTAGGTAGGTAAAGGGTTATAGAGTTATGGCCGTGACTTCGAAATGGACCTGGGATGAGCAAAGGTCAACTTCCTGGACAATTTTAAGATTTGACCTCATATAGATGACCACTACCGGACAACCCTATATTACATTCAGGGAGACAATAGCTATTCATGGTCAAAGTTTGGTCCAGGATAGGTCAAGGGTTCTGGAGTTATGGCCGTGAATGAAGTTTACATTCAAAATGACCTGGGATGACCTTAGGTCAACTTTTTGGTCAATTTTAAGATTTCACCTGAAAAACTCAGTTTATCGATAAACTGGGTTTATCAGTCGATAAACTTAGTTTTTCATAATTGAAAAACCAAGTTTATAAAGTATAAAAATACAGCCAGAATATGAACATAATACTTATCACAGCAGAAATCTAACATTTGCTTACATAATAAAACGATATATTTATAAGATATGTGTTCTAGCAAAAATGTCATTGTAAGCATTTCTTGGATGATTATTGTATATAAACAGAAAATGTTAGCAAAATGTCATGTTATTCAACCTAAAAATGCACCATACCTGCATTATTCTTGAAATTTGAATTAAATTTTAATGGTAGAAATACCATAGTTTGTTGGGAGTGAGATTGACCTCTATAAGAGGTTTAAGAAATTCTAAGAAACAACATAAGTTATTTATACTTTAAATTGCTAAATTGCCTATTCAACGCTTTGATAATTTGTTGTGCTTATGTCCTGGATTATGTCTTCTATAGTACCGTCCTTAACCAAGGAGAAATTTGCATTCACGTCTCCCATTAACATCCATATTACTATCGTCAAGATTACGTTTGAACTAAAATGCCCATTTGTGAACAAATTATAGTATTTGTGACTTCTTATTATTTTATATACATCGTGGTGCTCAATCAAAATATTTTAATCAAAATACCTACAAAGGTATTGCCGTCTGCTACCACCCATCGTGTCATCATAGACAGGCCCGTAGCCAGGATTTTTTCAAGGGCGGGGGGTGCGGATTCTCAATAAGTGGACCATTTAGAGGGAGAATTTTCGTTATGGTCGACCCTAAACAAATTTTAGTGGTTTTGACAAAGTGACAAGCAAAAAAAAAAAGAAGGTTTCTAGCACTTTTGCAAGCATTTTGTGCCGTAGTATATTAAAAAACAACCTATATTTACATATTTTGGTGCTTTGAGTGTTCCCCTCTGGGTACGGGCTTGATCATAGAAATAACCAAGAACATCATCAAATGACCTTGAAAAAACGACCGTAGGTCCAAATATTCGTTAAAGTGTACTAAAACAATAATGTGTAATGAATGTTCCATTAACCATATCTATCTTCCATTACCCACGTCTAGGTATCATGTGAATTGAAGACGAAGTGACGTTTAGAATACCTAATTGCATTTTGTTTTGTTCTAATGAATCTTTCTTTTGATAATCACTTTATCTAAATGTTATGCTAGGTTCTTGCCCCCAAACATATGAGATATAACTTGAGTGTTTACGATTGGCAAATTATTAGCAATTATGTGCTTGCAGGGATTCGTTTGAGTTGTTACAAATGCATAGGTCTGAACCGTGGTTTGAATTAGTAGGTGTATGCGAACCTAATAGTTCTGGTGGTGAGAAAACCCCCCACTAAATAATCATTGTTGTAAACAATAAACTTCTGCCCCATACATATGATTTATAAGTTGAGTGCTTACGGTTGCCAAATTATTAGCAATTATGTGCTTGCAGGGATTCGTTTGAATTGTTACAAATGCATAGGTTTGAACCATGGTTTGAATAAGTATATGTATGCAAACCTAATAATTCTGGCGGTAACAAAAAACTAAAATAATCATTGTTGTAAACCAATAATAAACTTTTTTCAATACTTAAAAATTTATAAAAAGTAGATCTAACAGACAAGGCACAGAATACGTCAAGGATCAAATATGATACGGTAGGTTACTTAGAACATGAGCAACAATAGGTAGTTAAAACAAAGCTAGTCAACTTGATGGTGTGAAAAGACAAAACAATAAAAGCCTATTAATAAATGATTTGTAACTAGGCCTAAATGAATTACAACTACAATAAAACAGAAACAGTACAAACTCACCAAATAATAGGATAAAACACCCTTTTCATCAGGCAAATACAAAAAAAACCCCAGAAACAGTACAAACTCACCAAATAATAGGATAAAAAACCCTTTTCATCAGGCAAATACAAAACAAGACAAAACAAGTAACTTCCACATAAAATTATCCACAAAAACTACATAATTACATAGCGCAAAATTTTCTTAACTGGAGCGAAGCTTGTTTCAAATATCATCAAATAATGATTTACAATAAAGATTTTAAAAAGTAAATATGTTAAACAAACGAAATGCAAAAATAAAAATTTCCTTGCCAACCAAGTGCCAATTGACTGAATGTTAATATGTTTTTCATTAATTACATTTGTTTTTTTATTAAGATAAATTGCGATTATTTGTTCCTGTGCAATGAAAGAAGTATCACTTCGTTTACTTCTTATTCTTCATTATGACCATGATTTTTAAAATAGACTAAAACTCCAGAATGGAGTAAAAACTGTACGCAGATGGACCTGTGTGAAATCAAAAGCCGAACTTTCACTATATCTACTTTTAGCTTAATTGCCCTCCCGTTAGTGTAAAAATTTTGATTGTAAAGTACCAAATTTTACTCAAATTAGGCAATTTTAAGCTGTTATCCCCCAAAACACCCAGTTTATGCAAGTTTGGTTCTTTTATCTGATGACGTAATCTGACAATTGTAACAAGAACTGTGAAAAACATCTCACAAGGCAGTTACATATACGTAGGTGTTTAACATTCCATCAATTGAACAAGGACCAAACAACTTCTTATGAAACAAAGCAACTTATTTTGATATTTCAAATTGAAGCAAAACACTTCAATAAAATCAGATGAATGTACCTCTTCGATGTCTGCTCTGTTGACTTTTACCTCTTCATTGCCATAACTTATGGCCTCCGTCTTAACTGTCAAATGTTTGCGTCATCCATGACCTTCTGCTGTTGCAAACAGATATCAGAGACTTAAATCGATTTACACGTCTTTAAAACTACTGCATTTAAGTACCATTTGTATCACTCATATGCTTCTATTACATTTTTCTACTTCAATACTTCGACCTGCCCCTCAGGCAAATATCTAAAGTTTCCGATTAAAAGTTTGTTAAAACGGTTTTTGATTTCTGTTTTTTAAGTGAAGAGTATTTGCATAACCTTTTGCTTATAATCCCCGATTATAATCTCTTTAAAAGGGCAAAATATTTAAAAACACTTTCATATTTGGTAGTTAAAGCCAAAGTTTTATAAAACGTTTAACGTTTTTTACCAACAATTGTAACCAGTATTGTGTTTAATAATATGTATTCTTAAAGTACGGTTAGAACTGTTTTATTTTATGTTTCAGAGTGAAAATAAATCTGTGCATAGTATGTACGTCAACTCGTTGGCGAAATTCTTTAAATATTATCACTAAAATTTTAAGATCTAGAGTAAAGTTTGTCAACCCCTAAAACATAGCTTCTGTTATTGACCAAAAATCGAATGTTGGGACAAGTATTGTAAATGTACGGTTAAATGAACAATTCCTTTAAATCGATGTTAAAAGGTGTATTTGTTAAACAAACGTAATCAATTATTCATTAAGAATACACATATTCAAGTGAACAATCAGTGACTAATGGATTGACATTATGTGATTAATGTTAGTTAGGGTTTTGGTGGGTGGATTTATATTCATGAAATCATAAAAAAGCTTGAAGTTTTAGAATTAATAATAAATTATTATAAATGACGATGAATTAATATAACGGGCTTTCAGATATGGAAAGGAACGCAACTTGTTCTAATTCTAATAATCAAATAATATATATATCTAGGCTAATTCTATATCATGATCTACACAAATAAAATAACATACTACTAAGATTAACAAATTTAAAATTGAAGCATTTATTTTAAGAAAGATAAAGCTTACTTGAATGATGTTTAGTGATAAGCTACACAACGTTCAGATGATGGAAACAGACGCTCTAAAAATGCCATTGTGTGTTCACAATTTAATTAGAATAAATAAAACAAAATGATACTGTTAAAAGATTCAATATACCTGGTGCTTTTCAAATTAAATGTGATGCATCGGCAATATTTACACAAGATGCTCCGCAAACACTAGACCCCTTGGGGATATTATGTTGACTTAGTAGATATTAATTTGTTGACATCGTTGTGTCATATTTCTGTGGATTTGGTTTGTACTTATTTGCCAAAGATGAAACTGTATTAAGCAATGTACATCTTGTCAAGTTATGTTTTAATGAAGGCGGAGGATTCTTTATTTGAACAGATTATACCGTGTTCTTAAAAGGAAATTCAATTGGAGGTAATGCAATTTTAATTGAAACGTCTGAAATGGTCTATTTGATAAATTATTACTTAGTTGACGGGGTGAAACGTGCGCAAATCTTTGTTTTTTGACTCGTGGGGGCTGGGGGCTAAAAACCTTGACCGGGATTTTAACCATGGACCTCCCGTTGATTAAGTATAATTTCTAGTAAATTTACACATTCATATTCATATAATCTAGCTTTATAATTTGCAGTAATGGTAAACTAACATGTGTTCAGAAATGGGAACTTGAAATGTCAGATACCATATGTTAATTCTTTCTTGTAGTCTTCAGTTGAAAGGAGTGACCGCTCAAGTTTTTGTTTAAAGTCAATATTTACCAAAAAAGAGTCAAGGTTCGTGCAATTCATGTTATTTTGAGTCAGGTTCAGGGTTGTTTCTTTTTACAAGAACGGCACAATTCTACTAGTATATAGGCCTATAGTATATTGCACCTCTAAAATGAATCACAAACTTTTGAAAAGGTCAACAAATCATGAGTTAAACTTGTTTTGATGCTGTCTGTTAATTCAGTTAAATAATTTGTTTTGATGCTGTCTGTAAAGAATCGCAAGTAAGAACGTCAAAACATTTCATCCAAATCAAAAGAACGATGCTCGTGGTTTTGATTCTAGGAAAGAAGCGTTATCCCTTAAGCTTCGTGCAGACAGATAGATTTCTACAATTGAAAAACAGGGTTAAATCATTACAAACATATCATGCTCAAAATGTCAATAACTAATTTGTTACACTACATTAAGCTTAGCTTTAGAACTGAATGTCACGTTTATCGTCAAAGTAACCTACTTCTCCCAAAACAAAACTTATCAGGACACTAAAACATCTCTCAGCGTAGAGATCATCCCAGAACTGCTAAAGGAACGTAAGCTTATAGCTTAAGAATATAGCATAAGTCAATAAATAACTCATGAATGGTGATAAATAACCCGTTGGCATAGTTTTCGGCACCTTGTTGTACGTGGCACTCTTTTTGTGAACCCTCCTTATCTTAACTTTTGTCATGACACCTCTTACTTTGCCCTAAACTATATGTAATGATTGTCGAGGGTATTTTAAGAAGCTCTCTTTGCGACTGCTGCTAAAGGCGGTGTCACACATCACAAAACGTACAAATAACGTACTAATAACGTACACTGGATTTGTCATTGAAATACATGTAATATCGATTACCAAACAAGTTCGTTATTAGTACGTTATCCGTACGGTACGGTGATGTGTGACACCACCTTTACACTGTGCTTATGGTTAAACAACAGTACACACGATTTTGGTTAAGTTTAAGCAGGGTATACTGTTGCGTTACGTCCGTCATTTCGTATAAGCCTAGGATGATTTTGTAGGCAGCCTTAATCATGTTAATTAAGTGATTGAAGAGATTCATCAGGATCGGTAAATATCATGTTGTTAAGGTTCATAAAACTGATCCAAAAGATTGTGCACTTACGTGGACGTTTCGACAACAAGCTGTTGTCTTATTCATCACTTGTTTGGTTGTGACTTCTCCTGGTAACTGACGACGCACGTCCAGTGTTGCCATTTCCGGCGTTGCCAGTTGATTTGTTGAAATTTTCAGGAGTCAAAAATTGGTCATAAAGGTGTGATAATAGATATTGTCCTTCATCTCTGTTCATAGTAGAGCCCCCTCGCTTTCTGATTTCTATAGCCTCCCGTATCCATCGCTTATATTTGTCCTGTTCCGTGCCTATGACCTTAGAATCCTCCCAACCGATGACGTGGTTACTGTCCGCTACGTGGTCAGTAATAGCAGATTTATGGGTGACAGAGAGGGACTCCTTTCTGCTAGCTCTGGTCATGACGGTGTTGCATGTCTTTTCAACTTCAGTTTTATGTTCATCTAGCCGGGTGCCAAATTTGCGACCAGTTTCCCCTAT
>JXSR01S006758.1:110479-121554 GCA_000969725.1 Ophiothrix spiculata
ATGACAAGGGTATTTGCATATTGTTGAGAGCGTTACGTTTGATGTTACTTTTTACAGCTGATATCATTCTATGGAGTTTTGTATATATATATTCGTGATTATATATATTGTCAAAAGTTCTTTTCCTGGATTTCAATAGATGAATCAAATACATTACTTTTTTCTTTAGTAACCGTATTTCAGAACTAAGTACCTTACTTAATGAATGTGTGCATAATGGTCATTGATGTAGATGGGAATCTGCGTCACATGTCTTTTGCGTTGTTTATTCGATAGTTTGCTGTCTATAATTACACATGCCAAAACAAATCTAATGTTTTAAAATCAGGTTATTCTAATTGTAACTACTTTTTGAATGACAAAATCAGCTTAAATCCGTCGTGAGAGCATAATTTTAGGCTTGGTTAAAAGTGTGTTTTCTTTCCGTTAGTAGCTTAACCATTAGCACTGACTGTTGCATGCATGCACGATTGTCATTGGTTTCATTAAAAGATTGCAACACGTTATTGCGAAACCGGATATTTCAAAACATGGCAGATAACGGTTTTCTGGGTCAATTTATTCATATTTTCATATTTTGAAATCAACATAACGAAATATTAGAGTTCTAATTCTGTCAAATATGACGGCTTTTGGGTCTTGAAATTGGAATCCCTATTTTGTCACGTAAGATACTCCAATGATCAGTCGCATGTGATGTGATGCTATATCTAAAACACTGCGAGCGGTATTAGCTTGCAGCTATTTACAATGTCAATATGCATTGTAAATAAAATCATCAGTTTATTTGTAAGGTAATAGAAATACGAAAATATGTAAATTGTTCATTAGATTGCTAGATAGCTATTTTGTTTAAGTAATCGGCCATGTACCTTGGCAACACTAAAAAAAGCACTCATTGTATTAAAGCAAATATTGTAATAAATATGTTCTGCTTGTCTGTCATTTCATCATTTTTACAAGACATGCGCTAAATGTCTTCTACATCCTGTAGAATCACAAAATTCGAATAAATGTAGAATGTTCTGAAAATCTAGATCTGTTGTTACCGGGAGAGTTAAGGAAAAATACCGGAGAGTTACAGTTACAGAGAGTTGAGGAAGAACACTCACTCCACTACCAAATGCGCTTTTTGTAATTTCTTTAGGAAATCTTTAATCTAAATACAGTCAAAACCATTTGGTGAGCGTCTTCGATTGATGTTATTAGTGAAAATCTTCATCCAGCTAAAAATGATTTGACGATATGCTCTCTTCTTGTGTTCATAAAAAGGTCATCGGAGAGTTCAGGAAAAAGGCTATCTACTGATGGCAGATATTTTAGCTGATAACTACATAAAGAGCGGTGATGTCATAATGTTCTTAATATAGTGTTTTTACTGTATCTATAATATCAATTTTTTGCAAACTCCTCAAAAAATTGGCAGACAGACATAAAGTTAGTGTGATTAATTCCTTTACTGTACAGTGAAGGAATTCCATTACCAAATGATTACGGAAAACGAACCATGACGGAATTACGACCTTTCCCGAACTGATATGACTCGATGCAACTTTATTAGATACGCTTCTTTAAGGCGTTAAAAAAACACTTTTCCCAAGATGGTCATAATAACACCATGAAACTGATGTTCACAGCAAAAAACAGGTCACAATCAAGTAAGGTCGATATATAGAGCATAAAATTTAACATTATGAATATTAATTACAATTTTCTTCAGGGGACATCCATAACATGACTATGAATATGTTTGGTAGTATTGCTTTTGTAAGAGAATAGTCGTGTTTGTCATAGCATCATGAACTACGTCAATATGATGACTGAGAAGAGTAACGATTTAAGTATGACAAGGGTATTTGCATATTGTTGAGAGCGTTCATGAATGATGTGGTCCCTTAGTAATCAACAATAAGGAAACAACAAAGACCCAGAAGACAACTGTTACTAAAACGAATTTGTACAATCTTATGTTGTGGTTATTTTTGCCAGACTATCATAAAAGGCACCAATTGAATTATCTTTATAAATTCAATATATTTAGTAATTAAAAATTAAAAAGACGCTCGCACAATGCTTGCACTTTAATATGGGTAGCACCAAATGTGTGCGTCAGGCTATTACGCGTAATAGCTTGTACGTGTTTGTTTGATGCGCACGTAATTTTGCGTTAAAGTTATTTTGCGTGTAAAGTAAATGACGTCAAGCCTATAAAGTACTTCCAAAAGTAGTACATAGTGCTAAATATTACTTCCCAAAGAACTAAATTGCACTAAGTAGTATTTTTAAAAGTACTATCATGTGATTGGGTGTATCTGAATCAACTATTTTTCGAATTTCTTAATGTGGTATATAATATGTAATATTCATGTTTTCAAACAACTTAGGGGCCGTTTCAAAATTCAACCGGAATAACCAATAGCCAACCGCCCTGAACCGCCAAAAACCGGCAGACAACCGCCGGTTGAGTTTTGAAGCGGCCCGTTAATATAACTTTAATATGCCCAATGGATTGAGCGTGGCACTATGACCTTCAGTTCCTAAGGATATGCTTTTAATGCCGTACGCAGGGAATGTGAAATGGCTGCGTCGGCCATGTACATACCAAGGGGCGACATCTATCTATTATAACTCTTACACAATTTACAAAGATGAGCATAAACTTTTAAAGGTATCATATATACATTTCATTGTTTCAGAAAAGCCTTATTTGTGGTATCATCGAAAAACCTTATTTGTGTTATCATCGAAAGTTACCCCAATCTTAATACAAATGTAAGTGTGATAGGGATATCGCACCTCTTAACATCTCTTATAGATGTTAAGAGCATCAATAAGAGATGGTCTTACATGTTTAAGCTGGTCTAAGAATATTCTGTCGCTGTCCACTATGAAATATTCATGTATAACTACTTATGCCCGTATCTTTTTGTAACATGACAGCAGCTTTGAACATTGCGTCCTTCATCATTCCCCTCAGCTCTTGTGTATGACCTTTTTGTATAATGTCATCCTCTAGGAAAGTGGAATTACGATATCCACTATAGCTATGTCCAGACAAGGGTGACAGCAAATTTGTTATTACACAGAATAAGAGGATAAAGCATAGAACTTTATGAAAAGTGTTTAGGTACACTCTTAAAAGAAAAGAGTGAGCGGTCACTCTTTGTTAGAGTGATTTTTTTTCACTCCAAAAGAGTGACATTTCACTCTTTTCGAACGGGATTTCACTCTTAAAGAGTGACATGTCACTCTTATAGAGTTATAATTCACTCTTTGAGGGAGTGAAAATAGCCACTCTTTTAAAGATTGGTCACTGACACCGCTCTTTTCAATGTCACTCTTTTGGAGTGAAAAAAAATCACTAAGAAAGAGTGACTGTTCACTCTTTTCATTTTAAGAGTGTAAGGTCACATGGCTAATATATATTTGAATCAACACCAGGATTAGTATAGGAATGTTAGTGCGATATGTGTATATTTGTTATCATTCAGAGCTACTGTAAGTGATAGTTGATCTTGTCTTAGCTAATCGGAGGCTTTACACAGAAATAGTCTCGCAGTACTATGAAATCTACCAATTTCTATCAATCTATTTGTACCATACATGACAAATTGTCTTTTTAGAGCGAGTGATGTGAATTTGTCTTTGATTCAAACAAGTTGACAAACCCAAGTGGATTATTGATAATGCCTTTAATCTTTCAATTGTTACATTCTATATAGTTGTGTAATATGCGATGTTTTATACAATGTTATAGTCTAAAAATCCAATCACAATTATAAAAAGTTACACAATAACAAAGACTGACAGGATAGAGATACACGCTGTATCTTCATTTACCACCTCCAGCCAAGACAACAGACAACGGGAGAATATAAAGTTATATTGGAATAAGGTATATCTCATATATTATGCAGTCTGATTTAAAAAATATACCTTTTTTCTGGAGTACTATGCAACCTTTTCACTTAATAAACACAGCTTGAGGCGAGTTGTTAGGTAATCCGGGATAAGAATCTTTTTGATGTTAAAAAGATAATTTTCTTCAACATTTCCTATCGTTGAGTTATGGTAATATGATATAACTATGGAATCTTCAAGGAAAGAATTTAACTGGCATAACTATATTTGTTTTGATTACTGTTTGTACTTGGAAGCCTTGCTTGTATTTGGATAACAGTGGATTATTTGAATTTGATTTGTTTAGATTACAGTGTATTATGGGTTATATTTGATAACCACAATATTTTTCATTGTTTATGAATTCACAGTCAGAGAATGTGTATTGTTTATTTGTTTGCCTCGGTTGGTCCGTGACGGACACATGCCATAAGATCCATTATGAACTCATGGTCTCTTCCAAGTTCATACAAAAGTACCAACCTGGATAGCCAGAAATGGCTCATCTATGCTAGATCTTGCCCAGATCCCTCTTAGCCAATTCCACCACTGATCTACCTACTTTCTGTCTAGTAATTCCAGTAACCAATAAAATCCAGAGATCTACCCAGTTAGTGACTAAGCATCGAGGCTGTGACGCCGCGAAGCGGCGTCACAGCCGGGGCGGGGCGTTCAGACCGACCCGAACCAGCTACTTGGCTAGAGGATTCTGTTGCTCAATATGGCCAGTGGAAAATAGATGGCTAAGTCAGAGCTAAATCTATGCATGCTGGCCAATGCATCTTTGAAAAGATGCCGAAAACAGAAAAGATAGTAAGAAAAAGAGAAAGAGATAGATGGCCACTCCCAACACAATTGTACAATTTACTCTTAGCCCTTTCTTCGTGAGAAAAGAAATCAGGAATTCTAATCTAAAGTATTGTGAGCATTATGAACATTTCACCATTTGTACTGAGGGGATGCAAACATGCCAATGGATATTGATAATGGTCAGATAAACAGGAATCTCGTGGAAAAAAGTCGTCGAAAGAAATTGTTTGGGCATAAGTATGCAAACACAGAAAACAATGAAGTTGAGCAACTGTATGTAACAACTGTTGATAAGCAAATGGAAACACTTAACTAAGGAACACAACTGTTGATAAGCAAATGGAAACACTTAACTAAGGAATAATCCGTATTATGATTATATCATTGTTGCACAATATTTGTTAATTAGATATTTGTAAAGCCTTTTTTTGGTAAAATATTTGGATCAGATCATTTTTCATGTTAATCTACATGAAGAATAAATCAAATTAAGATAATGTAGCAAATTCAATATTCGAATAGTGATTCATAGAACTCTAGCCACATCCGTTGAAATCTAATTCTCAATTTATTGAAAAGAAAATAACAGAAATCACACATTGAATCGTAAAGAATGCAATAAATGAGAATTTTTTACTTCATCATTTAAAAGAGCATTATGAAATTTCCCTTATATAATAAACTTATTGAAATCTATTCGGACAATTTCAATTTCATCCGATATCTATTTTATTCTAAACCACATAGAGTAATATCAACAGGTATACCTTAATTGTTAGAATATCGGACATAATGAAAATGATGATAGGCCATCTATTCAAATTCATTTTCTAGATAATTTATGCAAACGCCAAGTTATTAAAAATAGTTTCCTTAAGAGGCAATTTCATAGAGCATTTCGGTCTAAAACACCGAATGCTTTTTGTCATTATTAGACAGAGCTTTTCTAGTAATACAAATTTATTCTTCTACGAGGGTCATTCAAAAAGTTCTACCTGTAGTATCATATTTTTTGTTCTGTTAAAGGTAGATACTTGAAAATTGACACAAATATAGCTAAGAATGTCACCTTCACATGGTGAAACAATCATATCAATATCTTTTCTAGATTTCTGTAGGTTACCTGAAAACCACAGTAAGGTTAGGGTACACCGGAAACGGTAAAATATCTAATGACATTTCACCTGAAATTATATGTGCAGCTTATGTATGAAAATCAATCTGTAAACCAAAAAGTTATGTAAGTTACAGAATAGATTTGATACGAAAGTGTACCTAACAGTCCAACAAATCATTTCTCACTGATAAAGTAAACTTTTTACAGACATGAATTACCCAGAATCCCAAAATTTGAAAGGATGTCTTGTACCCTCTCAGGATTACGAATATCAGCATAGTGTGTTTCTCTGTAACCGGACTTTTCCAAGTGCGTTTTTATGTAAAAAGCAACAGTTGAAGTAACTAAACCACATTTTTCGGTCAAAAAACATGAATTTAGTTGCTTTTGGTGTCTACCATGAAAATATTCTAAAAATAGAAGCTCTACAATGCTACCATTTTGTATCTTGTTTTATTTAGGTCAATTTCTTCGTAAACTGTGTCTTTGGTGATTTTGATATTATTGCTGGAGGGGTTATTTGTTCCTATTATTGTTATCTTGTTGATTTCCATTATTTGCAGTCTGGGTCAGCTTTTTTAATCATCCCGCATAATTGTATGTTCATTCTTATGTTTTACAATTTTTTTATTGTATAGCAATACTACATGGCTAGATTATGTCCTTTTTAATTCACTGTATTTGAGCCACTTTTAAAAATGTTGCACATTTTTGACCGTTTCCGGTGTAACGAAACCCTCTGTGATTTTCATGAAACTTGCAGAAATCTAGATAGGATATTTATATGATTGTTGCACCATGTGTAGAGGACATTCTTATCTATATTTTTGCCAACTTTTAAGTAGCTACCTTTATTAGAATAAAAGTTATGATACAACAGGTAAATGTTTTTGAATGACCCTCGTATATATAAAATATGTCTAATATCCTACCGACTGGAATCAAATCCATCTATTTATAAAGATGGCTTTATGACTTAGACCAAAGTCATTGTACCTAGTCTCTCGTGTGTGAATGGACGGATGTCCTAAGGGGACATCCAGTACATGAATATGAATATTAAAAGTTTACACACCTCCGATGGGCAATATATCATGGCAAGTCAATATGTGAAGTATGACAAGGGAATAAAGGCATATTTGCATACCAAAATGTTATAATGCAGTATCTGCAATCCAGATTACACACCAGGTACTTTCTTTTATCTCTTTTTGCAGTAATGTTCAGACGATCATTGGCATTACCACCAAAAAGCAGCATTTACTATCTTAAATCTAATGTCGGGTACTCTGGTGAAACGAGAGAAAAGTTACGATTTTCAAAAATGCATTTATTACATATTGGAGTTTTTCAGGCTTTAAGATGGTATATATTATTAAATAATTTATTTTTTTCATTAATAAATTAATTTATGCGACCATGTAAGGCGATTCCGAAAGTAGATAATCGTAAAAAATTGACTTTACTATGAGCACTTTGCACCATTTAGCATAACTCAATTATCATCCTACATAGAGAAACGCCAGAGAGTTTATCAGGAAAAAAACCTTTAAGATCCATTATTTCTTGCAACACAATACACTTGAAACATGGTATACATAATATTGAGACTAATGCAATGTTTCATGTGAATTTAAAATTGTTTTATATATTAACATCTTCATAATATGCAGTCGTTTCAAAAAGTTGAAAATAATGTCATAACTGAACCAAAGCATAGTGCAAGTTGCACAGAACGTTTATAATATTTTGATTAAGACCGTTAGAAATAACATTTCCAGGTAATATATATATATGTGTTGTCCAAAGTTTACATATAGTTAGAAGAAAAGATGCGTTTTCCATAAAAAAACGAAAATTTAATATTTTATCCATGCTTTTAATACTTCAGTAGCTGTTTCTTCAAAATCACCAATCGTGATTTTCCTCTCAATTTGCCGGCGCAACCCTCATATACAATTTTCTTGATTGGAAAAGGAATGAAAGGAAAGTTAGCGTTTAATGGAAATACCTATAGTAGGCTATATTGTAAAATACGTTTTTACTTTTTTACAGCTGATACAGTTTATGGAGTTTCATCTGATTATATTGAAAGAGAAATCTCTCTACTTTGAAAGAATAGATGTTTCTTTTTACTTAGAACCCATATTCCAGTGGTAAGTACCTTTTTAATGAATGTGTGCATAATGTATAGGTCATTGATGTGGGTGTAAATCTGTGTCATGAGTCCTTTGTATTGTTGACTCGTCAGTTTTGGTCTTAAAGACTGGCTAACACTATGACAAGATAGTTAGATCTGACCAAGTGTACTTAAGGTCCCATCCAGAATTTTAGGGTTAGGGTTTAGAGTTAGTGTTAGGTTTAATTTAGGGTTAGGGTTAGGGTTAGTTTTAGGGTATAGTTTTTGATGGGACCTAAAGTATACTTTTTCCGTTAGATCTACAAGCAACAATACAACAATAATCTGTGAATCATACTTTTCCTTTGTAGTCATTTTCCAGTAATAAGTTAAACGGCCATTACGAAGACACCACGGTAAGGGTTCTGACACACATAACGAAACGTACAAATTACGAACACTGGTGTGGCAATCGATATACATATATTTCAATTTCCAAACCAGTGTACGTTATTAAAACGTTATTCGTACGTTTCGTGATGTGTGACAGAGCCCATAAGGTGGATTCATACTCTCATACATTCTGTACCAAATGTATATTTGTGACGTCAAAATATATTCTGCATCGAATAAAAAGTATGAACAAATAAAAAGGCATGGTCATCCAGTTTCATTCGGTAACGAATGTATGACAGTAGGAATCCACCTTTAGGAACGAAATTGCAACGACTGGTGTGACGTTGGCTTGGCACGGTGACGAAGGGTGGAAAATATTTATGGTGGATTGTTTACGATTACTTGCTGAGTATTTCAGCCTTATCGTCATGTAGACAATAAAGATCGATACAACTCGTCAGCAAGTATAGCTTTATTCTCTTTTTCTGTCGGATTAAGACAATCATTTTTGATTTTTTACATTCGTCACCTTACGATGATCATTTGTCAGCGTGAGCCAGCCTTAAGTATAACAGCTAACACTGATCGCTGCATTTACGAGTGTTTTGTTAAAGATTGCAACATGTTGGAAAACAAGATAGACAACGTGTAATTGTGTCAATGTATTCATATTTTGTGAAAAAAACACAACAAAATTCGGAATCCTCATTGTGACATATGAGATGCTCCAATGATCAGTCGCATGTGATCTGATGCTATATCTAAAACATTGCCAGCTGTATTAGCTTGCAGCTATTTACAATGTCAATATGCATAAGTTAACCAAGGCCTTTTCAGCTTTTTGAAATACTAAAATAAGTAAATTTGTTTTCTAGATTGAGTCTTTATGCTGATGTAACTTTAGTGTCCTCCTACTTTAAGTTTCCTTTCATTAACACGGTCCTCGTATTTTTAGTGGTTTTGCCTGTTTTTTCATTATTTTTACTACACATGCTAGATGTTCTCTACACTGTGTAGAAACTCACTGGAGAAACTATTTTTACGAATATATCTCTTTATTTCCAATAAAGAGATATACGAAGTATCAGTATCTTTAGCATGTTTAGGAAGGCAAAGAGCTCTTACTGTGCATCTTTGGCAAGATTTTATTTGTGAAAATCTGCGTTCAGTCAAATATTGAAGTAGTTAAAAAAAATGAAAAATTGTCAAACGATGTTACTGGATCAGCAAAGTAACTGCATTTTAGCTTGATCAAATACGCTTCTTTAAGGCATCTAAAGACGCTTTTCCCAAGTGAATTCTAATAACACATGGTGACTGATGTTCACAACAAAAGATAGGTCAAAATCAAGTAAGGTCGACATATAGAGCATGAAAGTTAACCAAAGGCACATTGTGAATATTGAATACAATTTTCTTTAGGGGACATTCATAACATGACTACGAATATTTTTGGTAGTAAAACTATGTTAGACAAAATTGCTGCTCGAGATACCACCAGGACCTATGTCAATATCAAGATGAGATAGCAAATTCAATGTTAATGTTGAAAAAGGATATTTTACATATTGTTAGGGCGTCCATAATAGACGGGTCTTATTTGTCTGAATTGTCATAAATAATAATGTCCAATATGAAATATCCTTTAGTTAATATTGATAGGATATTATAACATGTCCTATGGAATGAATTAAATCCCTTGGTTCGTGATGATGCTACTTTTATGTTGTCAGTAAGGAAAGAGAAATTACTGCCTTGTTGTAGCTTTAATACCATGTGCAAAAAAGTGAAACTTTGAAAAGGTTGTTAATCCGTTGTTATTTCTTTGTTACAGAAAAAAATATGTTTGTTGAAACATCAAAAACTACACCAACATCAAGTTTAGGATAGCAGTGTAAGTGTGATAAAGATATTTTTGCAAAGTATATATTAGGAGCATTTTCGTAGGATGTCGTCCTCAGAAAAAGGTATTTTTGATATTCACTATGTCAAAGGTAACAGCAATTTGAAGTCACTTCTGTAAGTGGACAATGCATAAAACTGTGTATTGTAAATGTCACATGACTATCATGTATTTGTGATGACTCACCCCGAAAAGGGGTACTTTGCGACAGAGCACTTTTCGAGAAACAGACGAAAATAGGCATCAAAAAATAAAAGAAACAATAAGAATTTCCAGCAGATTTTCTGTTGTAAAATTTGATCGCCTTAATCACTTTTAACATGTAAGGTGTCATATTAAAGCTTTGAAAATGCTGTAACAGATAAAACGATAAAATCAGAATTGATATCATCTGCAAAGTCCCCCCTTTCGGGGTGGGCCATCACATTTTATATAAACGACAGAATGTCCGTTGCAGTTTTAATGTGACAAGTATATTTGCATATGTTCAGTGCGTCTATAAGTGTTGCTTTTACTTGTTTGAGCTGGTCTGAGACTCTACTCAGAAATAGTATCGCTGTCCATTATGAAATATTAATGTTAAACTACTTATGTCAATTAATCTAGCTGTATATAATAACGGATCTAGCAGCGCACTTCTAATATTTTTTCTCAAGAATGTTCAGTTGTCTTCACGGAAATGGTGAATTTCGATTTTAAAAAATGTCTGCGCCAAAAGTGTCAGCAATTTTAAGTCTATCTGATAAGAAGATAATAAAACTTCAAGAAAGTGTTTTGTTAAGATCACATGACTATTGTATATTTTGCATCAACAAAGGATGATTGATTGA
>JXSR01S006758.1:133665-144329 GCA_000969725.1 Ophiothrix spiculata
TGGTGAAAATAGGTAGCAAAAAATAAAGAAAATTATAAGAATTTCCAGTAGCTTTTCTGTTGTAAAATTTGATCGCCTTGATTAATTTCAACAAGTAAGGTGTCATTTTAAAGCATAGAATAGACTGTAACAAATGATGTGATAAAAATTAAAATTGATATCATCTGCAAAATCCCCATTTTGGGGTGAGCCATCACATTTTATTAAGGTTGGTGTCAACATTTCATTTTGGAACCGATTATGCTCTCTAAGGGCATGTTCACACATTGTAATCATGACTACTCATGACCGCTCTAGAGGGAGACAATTTAAAACAGGGACATGACTTGCGTGTTAAAACTAGTGGTGCGTCACTTTTGGACACGAACGAGACACTTTCTATAATTGCGTTCACACTGGGAATTTGCTTATGAGTGGCTCACAAGCGAGCAGTGGTGTAGAACATGGACTCAACAGGTATACACTGTATGCAGCGCCCCAAGAATGAGCATTCGCACAGGGGACCAACCGCTTAACGTGACTTCTGAACCACGGAGCAATTAGAGTCTTGCCCAAGGAAAAAAGGAGACGTAAACCGTCGGGCCCGGGACTCGAACCCACAACCTCTATATTACGATACCCGTGCGCAAAAGTCTACTCTACTTTGGCTCTAGGAGGCCAAAATATGCATTTTTGGCACCAATAATATGTGGAAAGCCTAACTAAAATTTGCTTTTGCAAAAATTGGAACTAAAAAGTACTTTTTAGAATCTAGAAATTAATGTCCAGGTTCAGTTTCCTCAAATTTTTGATTCTCATTTTATTTTTTGAAATATTACCAAAAATAGCTAGAAAGTGACCATGTTTGCCAAAAATGGCCACCTTCAAACCTATTTCTTGCAATATTTCAAAAAATATTTTTTGCACCAAAAATGCATATTTTGACCCTTATTTCAAAATCGTGGGGTTTTGTCAAAAATAAACATCACCATTGTGTTCAGCATGCATCCTTCTAGAAAAGTATACTTTTATATGGATTTAAGTTTCAGTTGGTGAGCTACAGAGTAAAAGAGTCCCAAAAATTGAGGGATGACCTGCACCAACCATAAGTCCATACCTTCATGGAAGTAGAATGATCTATGTAGGCATAACAAATGGTAAGAACATTAAAATTCTAAGATAGTGTGGACCATGTTTTACCCTTGAGGATGATTTAAGACCTTCCCACAATACATAGTAACAGCTCAGTGAGCATGAATGAACGAATGGATTATTCAATCAGGTCAAATTACCACTGCTGGGCGTTTCTTCAGAAAGTGGTCCTTCAGAAAGTGGTCCTATATGTGGCCACAATGAAATAAACAACGGGTGATTTTCATGATTATTTTTGTTTTCTACAATGACCAAACATTCAATATCAGCCTTAGTTCCCTTCTGATATTTATATTTTCAGTCTGTTTTGAAGACATTAACATATAAATTGCCAATAAAAGTGCTTTAAATACATATAAACACTTCTTAAAAGTGTTAAAATGGTGAACAGTTACATTTAACCTATGATTTATTGTAATAACTATTTTGTCGCATTTGTGTAGGATCTAGGGTATTCATTTGAACAGGTATGATCCCGGATAGGGTATCCATTCAAACAGATATATGGATTAATGGTCTCAGATAGGGTACCATTTTACCCATTTTTGCCAATTTTGGTCTCACATAGGGTCACTTTCGGAACTCGGGTGGTTACCCGGACACAAATATCAGTTACCCCCGGCTTCGTACTGATAGTTGATTGTCAATAAATATTGCATGGTGTGGAATGGAGCTTACTTGGACCCCCTGTGTTTGATACTCACTTTTTCTTGCGTGCCTTTTCCAATTCTGGGATGGGTAAAGTTCTAAAATCCAAAAAAGGACAGAAATGTACACAGAAATGGCTCAAATTGACAGCGAATTGATTTGCAATATATCTATATGTGATGGCGGTGTGACTATCCAGTGTTTTCTAAATCCTAAATTTGTACCTCAGATGGATTTACCAGATAAAAGATCAAATGAAGCTCTTGGAGATAAGTTAATACATATCAAAAGAGAAACAATTTTATCAAAAATAATTTTGTTTACCCATCACAGGTGTAGAAACAAGATCTTTTTAAGATTTGAAACTAGAAAAATACAGCTGGTAAATATAGTTTCATTTTTTTCCTCTGTTACAAAAATTCAGCGGAAACTATTGATTGTTCATAATTAACTGATATGTTAGTATAATCATGTACAATCGATACATGTGTCAAAAATATATAGTCAGAAAATCGGCGGACAGGATCTAGGCCAGTCCCTTTAAGTAAGTATTGTTTGTAGTCAAGTAATAGAAGCATGCTACAAAACTCACTTCAGCGTCGGTCCAAGCGTGAATCCAGCATGGCGCAATCATTTAACTTAAGCTAAATTTTTAGAGTGCAAATACACCTGTTTCCTATCTGTACTTTCTTTAATCTATGGTTTGAGCATTTCAAATGCATATAGACAAGCTCAGATCCATTATGGGATAGTCAGGACTTCATAAAGTTAGGTCTGATGACTTCACATTGATCTTTGAAAATTATACATTTATAGGCAATGAAAAAAACAACCCTGTTTAGCAAGTAGCCTTTTCAAGTACATATAGGGCAGGCCTTCTCAAATAGCGGCCCGCGGGCCAAATCCGGCCCGCAAACTGCTTTTATTTGGCCCTTTGATTGCCTCTGAAATATAGAAGTATATAGGAAAAACATTGAAAAAGGTCTTAATTTGGCCCTCCAAGATGTATTTTTGAACTGGCATTTGTCCTCAATGGCCCGCCACCAAGTTTAATTGAGAACCCCTGATATAGGGTATGGTAGAGTGTACAGATTTTCCTCTATTTTTCTAGAGATGAATACTAGCCTAAACATGCCCCAATATCTGAAAAACTGGGAGGAAAATGAAAAGACATTTAAAGAGGAATTTATCTAAAACAATATTGATAAATTTTGAATAAGAAATGTCTGATTTACATGATTTTGGCAAAACAGAAAAAGACAAAAAAATCTGATAAAAGCTAACTTTGGGACAGCCGGGCCCAAGAAACAGGGTTGATTTTTTCCACTCTGTGGTCGCAGACTGATGATCCGAACATGGACAGGTCGGTCGAGATCATTTTTTTGATTATCATTTGCAAATATCAGTAACAGCACTAATGCTTGGTGGTATTCAATTGCACAGACACAGGGCACTTCTACCAAGGCATTTCCTTGGCTAAGTATTGTGAATAGCGTAGTCCTGCTGCCGAAATGGCGTCCCCTAATCCAACGGTTACCAATGGTTTCTTGCATACAAGTACTGGACTAAAATGAAACTCCACCTCCCCTCTCCTCCACACTGATACTGGATGCGATGGATCAAGTACCAATGCTTCCCTTCGTAATTGTTCATAATTAACTGATCTAGAAAATGCTTTTGGAATCCGTATCTCTACTAAATCCGAGTTTAATTCAGTGGTATTACATGCTTGCATACCACCAACTTGAGTTCCAGCACCCACAGCAGAGGCGCTGTTTTGCCATGTCCCGACGCGAGTTGCGACTATATGGAATGTTAATGAGTGGAAATGTATGCGAGATAGATTTGACGTTTTTGACCTTTGTCCTTCCCTTGTTGTGCTTAGCATCCAGTAGAGTATATCAGCAATAGAGCCTATCTCTATATAGCCATAGACAGCTTGTAGGTCTTGATGTGGTCCATTGTTAGCTTTGGAAATGAACACCAACTCCTGCTCGTTTAAGCCGATGGAATGAACAAGCGGAAACACCTGTAAAATAAAACACAAGATCATTTACTCAAGGTATCAATATAACAATCACCATCTCTACTTATTTTGTCACTTCTTTACATACCTCAAGTCTCCCGATTTTGTCGGGTTTTTCCCGATTTTTGGTAGTTTTCCCGCCCTCCCAATCGGGTTTACATTTTAAGCCAAATCTCCCGATTTACAAAAAAATCTACAGCGGTCTCCTGCTATCGTGAAAATTCGCTATAGTTGGCATTTTTGTATAGGCGTAGTTTTATTACACACCAAGAGCGTGGAAAGTAAGCCTATTACCGTGGATGCACTAAAATATATTTTTATCATCTTTGCTATTATGGGCGCACACCAGTAAATAACTCCTCCACTGAAATACACGTAAGTGTTACCGGAATCATGCAGTATTTTACTGGTGTGCGCCCTTACCTACACTTCAGAACGTTATTGGAACGTCAGCTGATACGGTTATTTTTTAACTTAAAGAGTTATCTTCAAGTGTTTTCTTGTTTTTGATATAGCCTTTGAATTCCATAGAAAGTGATCTCAAGCGAAATCTCCCGATTCAGAATTTTGAAATGTTGACAGGTGTAGTCTAATGCAACATTCATAACAATAATACAATTTGAAGGGAAAATAGTGCAAAAATATTATTCCCTTGGTTTTACAAGACTACATCCTGATGTGTAGAGTGAAAGATACATGCAGTTCATGTATCTAACATATTTTGTACTTCAGTTGGTGAGAAATTCTCACTTTGATGCAAAGGCCTAGTGATGCCTTGCTGGAATCTATGGTCACAATTGGTCATACGGCATTCGTATATGAATTTGCGTAGAGCGTGATGACATTTTCAAAACCATTGTTGAATTTACAAATTTCTTATGGCCTATGGACACAGTTTTGTCAAACAAACTATTTTAAAAGTTCATACAAAATGGTCAAATTATCATCAAAACATTGTTCATAACAGTTCGTATGAAGTATTGTGACCATAACCTACCTTGGCTCTATTTATGACAACCAGATTGCAGACAGGAATTCCACCTTTTAAATGTGACCCGTCATATCGAAATGTACCTTGCCACTTACGGGTCCCAAAATGAAAATTGATTTTTTGGTCTCACCTGAAAGATTATAGATTAAGCTTTAAAATGACACCTTGCTTTGGTTATTGGATATTTGATTGCAAAGTTACATCCAAATTGGTAAAAGGCATCGGGCTGATTCAGAAAACTATAGTTCTGAGTAAATCTAGTTTGAAGTTTCTGTACTGGTAAAACTTGAATGGAGAAAGGATTTTTATTTCGGTTTTTTAAACATTTGTCTTATGTTTTGGATGTTGAAACCTGATTAATATGATAGAATACACTTCAAAGGTAACGTTTCTGATGAAATTAGAAATTTGACCTTGGTAGTGATTTTTGACTATGCTCAGCTTCAATGGCCCGTATCTCGTAATTAACTATGCTGACCTTAAGGTACCTTTAATATGACGGGTCACAAATTCAATGATATGAACATTTATAGGTTTTATCAACCCATCATTTATAGATCACTTTTTGCCATGTAACTCAGCAAAGAAAAATTAAATCCATATGAAAGTGGACATTATTTAGAAGCGGAGTGACATGTGGAACACAATAGTGATGTCGATTTTTGACAAGATGTCAATAATTTTGGCTCTAGAGCCAAAACATGTGTTTTGGGCACCAAAAATTTATGGAAAGCCTTGACATTTATACAGTAAAATTTGGAACTTAAGTACTTTTTAGAATCTAGAAACAAATGTCCAAGTTCAGTTTTCTCAAATTTTTGATTTTTATCTTAGTTTGGAAATATTGTAAATATAGGTCAAAGGTGGCTTTTTTGCCACAAAAATTGCAAAACTTGCCTCTTTTGACTTATTTTTGGCAATATTTCAAAAAATAAAATGAAAATCCAAAATTTTGAGAAACTCAACATGGACATTGATTTCTAGATTCTTGAAAGTAATTTAGTTCCATTTTTTACAAAAGCATATTTTAGTTAGGCTTTCCAGAAATTTTGGCCACCAAACGTTCATATCTTGGTCCTAGGGCCAAAATCTAAGGTTTTTTTCTAAAATTAACATCACCAGGGGCGTCGGAAGGAAAATAAAAGTGGTGCAGCTTCTGGCCTCTCAGTTATCAAAAATTACGAAGTAACTAAGCTCCATGACACTATATATATGGCTACCAAAAAAACAAATCTGTGCAGCAGGGCTTTGAAATCCACGGGAGCGCCGCTCCCAGAAAAAAATCACGGCCGGCAGAAAAAAAAAATAGGGAGGCAAAAAAAAAAAAAATGAACAACATTTTTTGAAAAATCTTAGGAAAAAAAGATTAATATTTTCTGATTTCTATAAGATCACATCAAAAATAATATGGGTTTAAATGTTACCATGGTTACTTAACAGTGCAGTGTAACAATATTAATACCAGTAATTTATTATATATTGTTGTGTCTGTCCTACCCTGCTCCCGTATGAAGCAATTTCTTGCAGAACAGTTGATGTTGATGTCATAAATAATAAAACGGGAGGTGTTATCAATTTTAGCGTAAACAATTAAAAGTCAAATTAATATCTTTCCATTTAACCCTTTAATACTTAAATTCATGAACTACAATGTGTATTTTTTTCTGCTAAAATGTTTTTAAACAAAAAAATTGTGCATTGTTTGTCGAGCTGTTACTAGACTTGCAAAACCAACATGCTGATTGTGTGATCAAACCTGAACCTAGTCTCTGTTCCACGCTGCTGAAGTTGAACTCAGTGAGTGCATGGTAAGAATTAGACTCAAATTTATCTTTTGCCAGAAGGGATGAAATACATAAATTTTGAAATTCATTACCCATGTCTATATGTTTTCATCTATTGGTTAATATCACTGTTTGGTTCACAAGTTAAAAAGTTTTGCAAGACTTTTGACCTAAAACGCTATCATTTATGTTGTTTCTTTAGGTAACAGTGATTTTGTACTCAGCTTAACTACATAGCATTTCTAAAATGTTTTTGTGAACCCTTTCAACATGCTACAAAAATGACAGAAACGGGATCTCAGGATGCTGATTTTTGCCCTCAAGTATACCTAAAACCCCGAAAGCTTCCGGGGGCTCCGCCCCCTGGACCCCCGTCAGGGCTTCGCCCCTGGACACCACCCACTAGGGCTTAGCGACAAGTCGCTCGTAATCGCGGCAAGCCGCTCAAACAGTTAATTTCTTGCAGAAAATATTTCAGAATTACTTCATGCTCCCAGACAGCCAAATTTATTTCGATGCCCTGCTGTGCAGTATTATGGAAGTTGTGGTCATTTTTGCTAGGACTATAGAATAAAACGCATCAAATTAAATGAAAATAATCATTTTTTAATTTGTTCTGGCTGAAAAGTGGTGCGGCCAAAGCCCATATGGCCCACACGGTTCCGAAGTCACTATTGTGTCAGTATGCAAGTTTGCATGTAGATATATATACTATTTAGTTGGTGAGTTACAGGGTAAAATCTTTTACAAAAAGGAAGGGTTGACACCAACCTTAACCCTAACCCTGGCACACCAAAGTGCATAGAAAACTACACCACACAGCAGTTCAGCAAGCTACTGGTTACTAGCCAATACAGCAAAACATACAAGGTTTGTGTGTGAGTCATGCATGGACTTGAACTTGAACCTGCAAAGACTGTGTTTGTAATCCAACACCATCCAGTTCAGGATATAATGTGCTTGGAAATATGACTGTCTTATCCTTGTATTGTCCAGTAGGGTTAGGGTTAAAGGATAGAGTATGTTTGTTTTGTGAATAATTTTTGTAGTTTTCTTTACGGTACCTACCTGGGTTGCTAGTCTTTTGACAATGCCTGAATCTGCCATGCTAGCCAGCTCTAGATGAATGGGAACTCCTTGAGGAAGACTACTCATTTGATGAAGAACTTCAGCAATTCTTTTGTCTTGAACAGCAGGTGCAACATCCCCTAAACCTTGAAGACCAGAGAATGCTATCAAGTCTGGTTTGAATTCTGTAAAAAAGTAGAATTATATCAGATGTAAATAAATAAATAAATAATAATAATAATAATATTATACAGCTTTTGTATAGCGCTATTATATTTGTGAACAAATTCTCAAGAGTGCTGCTGCCTATTACTACGCTGCCGTCAGGGAAATCGTTACAATCAGTTCGCATCAATTTGAGGTGCTACTGGCCAGGTGCACACTCAATCTGCACTTAGATTGTGATATCCCTCATAATAGCTTCCCAATATCGCTCAAGTTGACAAAGCAATTGAGATTAAATGTCTTGCCCAAGAACATAACCCGTTGGCCGCAGCGGGGCTCGAACTCGCGACCTCATGATTCGGAGTCCTGCACTGTTCCACTAGACCACACAAGCTCTAAATATAAATTGCAGGTGATTTATAGTGCACTACGCGGTCCCCCTGATTTGTAATACCACACGTTCTCAGCACACTTTACAGAGCAGTTCTAATCATCGGGTTAAATCACTATCTAGACTCCCTGGGGCCAAAGGGCTTACTGCGGCCTACATATTGGCGCAACCCTAGCTTGAGCAATTCACACCCTCATAGAATATACAGTTTTCGCACACTCAGCTCCAGCTGAACTCGAACGCGGAACGATCGATATCTTATGTTTAACAGTCCGAGAACTAACCGACTGAGCTAGCGAGAACAGCATGTGTATATGTCATCGACAGAACACAATTGGGTGGTTCCAAAGTAATGTTGGTGACCGAAAAATTGAAAAATTTCGCTTTCAAATGGCTACAAGAACCTGGCATATAAACAATTCACGAGTTTGTTGTTGATAATGATGCTCACTGGTGTGAGCCAGACATGTAGGTGTTTAAAGATTAAATTAATTTCCAAAATACTGAATAAAGTAATGTAACGTTTGGTAACGTTTGTGACATTGCACAAAAATGTTTATTTGCTCCAAATGACTTCAAAGTAAAAATTCTCCGACATGTTAGCGAATTTTTTATTGTGCTTTTCACAAATGATGGGTAACATAATTACAATTATGTCATAAACGTGGTAAGAAATTCTATTGTCGGGATTTCTTTAATGCAATGTTTGTGACATTTCGGTGTAACTTGTAGCCAATTCTACAACACATAACCAACCAGCAGTGTCTGTAAAAATCCTGAGTTGGCATAATCATAGTCATGGTTAGCCTTGAAAGCAGCCAGTACTGCAACATCCCCATCCCCTTTCAGACAACTGAAGCCAATGCAACAACAAACCTTTAGCAGTATTATTCAATTATTCCAGCATATCTTGACGAGTTGGCATAATAGGTTGTCGTGATGAGCATTTAAAGCAGCCAGTGCCATGACATCCCGTCCCCCTTCAGCCAACCTAAGCCAATGCAACAACCAACCTCTTGCAGTTTTATTAAAAATCAATTCAGCATATCTTGTTTTAAGTTGTTGTTTTAAGTTGGCATTAACTTTGGGATCGTTTACCCATTTAAACGACCGAAACACCACTAAACGTTTAGAAATTTCATGTCACCACGGTTAAACAGGAACTGGTGCCGCAACGTAAAGACGGGATATCTAGTGGACTTTTTGGATGACTATATACAATGGCGGAGCCCTGTATGTAGGTTTCACGTTGTTTAAATTGCACAGGGCAGTAAAATATTCTTATTTATTTATAACATTTGGCCGAAAGCCAGGCTAATCCCAATAGTGCATATGCATTAAATTCAAGGGACGCCTCCATGATGCGAAAGACAAAATGGAAAGAATTTAGATTTTAGATGCAGGAGGAAACCAAAGTGCTCGGAGAAAACCTGCGAGGACTAGCATGGATCAACAATCAATCCACCAAATTCACAATCTAGGTCTGACCGGGAATCGAACCCTGGGCCACATTGGTGAAAGGCAGCTGAAAAAACGCTGCATGCGCCAATCTTTCCCCCAGAGAAACAAAGTTGTGTTGATTTCATGACTTCAAATGTTAAATAAAAGTGTTTTGAAGACAATATTTTGACAAGTCATAAATTGTATACAATTCACCAGGAAATGTAGTTTATTACAGTTGCAAAATTCAACAGTCGTATACGGTTAAACAAATGTTTTTTTATTCCCCATCCCCTCTCAGTCAACCTATAAGCCAATCCTTCAACTAACCTTTTGCAGTTTTAGCAAATTCTTCCAACATATCTAGTCTTGAGTTGGCATAATCATTTGTTGTGATGAGTCTCGTGGCAACCGGCGACATGACATCACCCCATTTCTCCCCTCTGGCATACTCCATAATCAGATGGACTTCATCTTTATCTTTCACACACTGGCTGGCAACCTGGATATTCGGGTGAAACATCTCTTTGACCTTTGGCCCTACTGGTCCAATGAATAGTATCTGAATTTGGAAGGAAAAGCAAATTTAAAAAAAAAATAGTATGTGGGTGATTCCAAAGTAACGTTTGTGACCGAAAAATGGGAAAATTTCACTTTTAAATGGCCACAGAACCTAGCATAAACATTATATCAACGACTTTGTTGTTGATAATGGTGCTCACTGCATGGTGGGATTAAGACATGCAGGTGTTTAAAAATCAAAATAATTGCCAAAATACTGAATAAAGTTCATGAAACGTTCGGTAATGTTTGTGACCTCGCACGGAAATGGTTTTTTGCTCCAAATGACTTCAAAGTAAAAATTCTCTGACATGTAAGCGAATTTTTATTGCGCTTTTCACAGATGATGGGGTAACATATTTACAAATAGTTTATAAAAGTGGTAGGAAATTCTATCGTCAGGATTTCTTTTAACGCAATGTTTTGTTTGGTAATGTCTGGTAACGTTTGTGACATTTT
>JXSR01S006759.1:41559-54114 GCA_000969725.1 Ophiothrix spiculata
CATATTTGTTCCATCTTTAATTTCATTATAAAATGTTCTGTGGTGCTGATTTTTTCTACACATTCACAACTATTTCTAAGCTAATTAATTAGCATAAAATCAAAATAAAACATAGTCCCGTATTATTTCTATATAAATATAATTTAATGTCCTATTCCACCTTTATGGTTTAAAAACCTGGCAAATTTGCTACTAGCGTCACTACGTTTGGCGATTTACGATATTGCGACCTGATGTGTTTAATAAGTCCTATACGAACATCTATTCCCAAATTGGTGTTCTGTTTCAGGGACATGATAAACCCCAACATATTGCATGGACAATCTGATGATACCTTGAGTATGTATGACTTATCTACAAAAAGTTGTTTTGTTTTTGCATCTTTAAAACACTGTTAATCAATCACCTGACGTCTATTGTGACTTATTTGGGCTAATATTTTGCAAACTTCAACTATGCAATCATTTTGCAAAAATGTAATAATTTGATTTTTTTTTCAATCTCATTATGCTAATAATGGATTTATTATACACCTCATTCCACAAAATATACAATTTGTGTGAGAAAAACAACACTATTATTGACCTCCAAAATATTACGAGTTGTGGCAGCATTTCAAAAACAGAGTCCCAGAGCACCTAAAGTAGTGCTTTCTGGGACTGTTATATCTTTACATATTTTAAAATAGTACTGGTTGGGCAAAGTCCCATGAAACCATTTTTGTTTTCAAATATAAGACAAAATACATCAAAAAATGTTCTTTATATCTACCAAGACACTCAAAAACAGGTATCTTCTATGGATACCTGATTCAACTACACGCCCAATTTTTATCAAACTGATCGATGTTTACAGAAAAATAATAATGTCAAAAGAAAGAAAAATAAATAAAAATTTAAAATTTCACAACCATCAAAATTGTACATATCTATACCAGGGAATACAATACCATCCTGGTTTTGTTATTAGGCACCCTACTGATAAAATGTCAAGAACAAAAATAAAGAGAAATTCACACATCACTGACCACCAAAGTTGGTAATAATAAACTGAACCAACATTTTGGACCATGCTAAAAATATAGAAGTCCTTATTTTGAGTTGGATTATATATATATCATAAATTGAATATATTTGAATTCATATAAAATGGGAACATGGATTTATCTGATGCAAATGATCTTTGTAATTAATTGGAAGTTTAAAACATGAACACTTCTCATGTCACTAAATTTAGGATGTTTTGACTTGATTTTTAAATGCTTTTAGTAATTTCAAAAATGAATCTAAAGTTGGTGATCCAGGCATAAATTGGACAATGAATGGGAAAACTGTGCACTTTGTATTGTGGCAGAAACAAAAGATGCAATGTTCCAAAGAACGATGAAACCGCTAGGATGTACATGCCTCCACTTTTGATTGAATAATACTCCACACTGTGATGTGAAGACAAGAAACACTCATTTGGAACTGGCACTCGTTTTACTTTGTGTGTTTAGCACTCATTTTGGAAAATGGTACTCATTTTACTACTTGTTTTCATACTTATTTGCCAAAACAAGTACAGAATATATGAATGAAAAGTGTGACTGCCAGCTACATTCCGAAATGATTTTTTTCTTTACAGTATGATTTGTGGAATAAGAACCAGTGAATTGTTAGATTTTAGTACATTCTCAAAAATATGTTAGCTGTTCTGTTTGGAATTCTGTGTCCTCCAGGGTAAAATTTACATAAAATATATAAAAACATTCCATCTTATGTGAATACTAATTGTTTTTCTAAGAATTAAACCAATTAATTGAATAAGGTCAATATGTTCAGATAAACCCAGTTCTACAGCAGCTGCATATTCTATCAATAAAAACTGTACATGGCAGCTGCATATGTTGCAGGACTTTGCTTCTGCATATAACTTGTGTTTCACTGGAAACATTTGGAATAGTAGTAGAATTCATTATTGTATACAGTTGACGACACCAACAACTAAATGCAAACTAGATGATATACACCATTGTTGCCCATTTCATGTTTTTTTGGGAAAATAACCTTATTCAAGGATCCAAGTCTAATTTCTGATAATTACAACATTCATACGCACTAAACACCCACCACGTAAACTGAAACATAACAAGCGCAATGTATTGTGAATTTCCACTGCACTCTGCGTACTATGTATTCCTGCGTTCTGATTGGCTAGGTGACACGTGGCATGTATGAATTTAACAAATTTTAACAAATGACATTTTGGAAAGATCAAACAATGGTTGCTTCGAATAGGTAAATTTCAGATTGTCTAGATTTAGATATCACATGAACATTTTGGAAACAAAATTTAAATCTATAAGTAAAATTCTCTCTTAGATTTGATTTTTTTACCCTTTACTGGCAAGGCTGTAAATTGATCGGGGAAAAATATAATGAAAGACATTAACTGAGAAAATACTTTGCCTTTCCTAATACAATTAATGTAATTGGGAATGTTCAAACTTTAAGTAGTAGTACTTTCAATTTTTTAATACCTAACTGCTTAAGATATTGTGAATGGTCAATGTGAACTAATTAACTTTAAAATGCTTCTCTTCATTAAACAAACTAATGAAACAAAATTGTTCCTTTTTCTTTTCTTTTTTTTTGTTTTTTTTTTTGTTTTCAGGTAAGTTGGAACTACTTTTTTGTTCAAACCAAATTACATAAATCAGAAACTGACCAACTTTTCTCAACAAAAATTTGACAATAATAGAATGTGAAAATTCAGGAAGACACTTTTTTTAAATCTAGCATTTCCATGAGGACTACTTTTTCTTTTAATCTTTAAATAAACATATGGGCTGACAATGCGGTAATGTACTATTTGCATTTAGCCCTGGTAATCAAGTCAATATCTTCAAATATTGGTATAAAAAATTCCTTACTCGTACTCTTAATATTAATTTAATAACAATGTATCTTGAGAATACAATAGGGCACTAGTTTGGTTTTTACAAAGTGTACACTGCCACTTGATGTGTACCTCAGCTTTGGAAGATGCTATACATACACATGTGTAATACTCAACATTATCTTAGTAGCAGGGTACGCCCTTATGGGACCGCTGCTGTTATTACCATACAATATTTTATACAAATACATACAGTTATTCAACATGTGGCTTGTCTATTGCAGCCGGTATATGTTGAGTCAAGAAAAGCTTGATCCAACATATATAACTGTTTTTATTGGCTAAACTGTTATTTTCCAAGTACTTTATCATCAAACCAACTTTTTAAATGTTTTAAATTTAAAATTTGCGAGCCATTACCATTAGCCTTACCTGTAGTACAATGTACAAGATAGTTTGCAGTAAGGAAGTTCATATCAATGGCTCGAAATTTTTGTGACAAATTGTACACATTTCAATAAATTCTTGTATGTAAATACTCTTATCAAAAAATTAAATACTGTTTTATATCAAGTAAACATTTAACCAATAATTATACATTTTTCATATTGCACTGACTAATATGTTTGTTTGTTTCGCCTCATTACAAAATAGAAATAATTATTAAAAAACTCCTCTTTCATATATTTATATATATACAAATACGCATCCCAGTTTAAAATGGTACAATAATATTTTGTTTTTAATTAATTCATACAAAGTTATATCTTCATCCAAACCTTTCTACAAGGTTTATTGTAAGTAAAAATGTAAAAGAATTACTTTTGTGGTCACTGGTCATGGAGCACCATTGGTAACGAAACATCTTCCTGACTGGGTCAACAATAGAGAGAATTTACCACAAGTTTTGTTCACACTAAATCAACCTACATTGGCATCTTTGTTATCTTCTTTTATAATGATTATTTAGCATTTTTGTTAATTTCATGTATTATCTTTATTAATTTGAATGGGTGATTCAAACAATTTGCTCTACTCACTTTTGTATCTATACTCTATATATAAACCTTGAAGTATGCAACAGCAATGGGACTCTGTTACAAGATCCAAAGAATTTCCCTTGTATTCAACATTATGAACTGTTGTTTTTGAATTGTGTAAGAGACTGGTAATGATTGATTAGAAATGATTAAGACCAAATTACTGCATATCAATACATTTGGTACATAAATCTTTTCTTGATTCTGCTATTATTTTTGTCGAATTTTGTTGCTACTACATGGACAAATCTTGAATATAAGTTCATTTGAATATTCAACATGATTGGGTACATTGCTATGATTCGAAGAGTATGGACTAATTTATTTCCGCGTATGGTCATATTGGTTTATGTGCATTAATCGGCTGCTCGGAGTATATATTGCGTTACATTTTTCTCATCTCTATCAACAGATGTCACAGATATGACATTGGTTCGCAGCCTTTGCGCTGGTTCGCAGCCTTTTGCGCTAAAGATAACATTGGATGAAGATGATTCTAGAGCATCCAATTTTTACCGCTGATGTACATAAAATAAGTAGAGTCGAAGTCTGAATCTTACCAATTTTATTATTGTAACTTATTTCAAATAAATGTATGATTTTTCAATGCCAAAATTTTGTATCTTAATTTTTAAAAAAATTAATCATATCTATTGCATTGATTTAACATGAAAAATCTCTGAAATGTAAAAAACTATATGGCTTGCAGCCATTGAAATAAATCACTTTTGACATGCTAACTTAATAAACATACACAAAAAATTGCCTCTTTCAAGAAGAAAAATGAAAACAAATATTTGTTTTATCCTAAAAGATTGCAGTCCAATATAATGTGTATTTATAGATGTATCATCGTAATACTGTATTACACGCATTACAGTTAAAACAGATAATCCACAAATAAATTTAGTCAGAAATATAGATAATGTTTAAAGAGCGGATGTGAACAAAACTTTAAGAGATAATTCTGCTATCATTTTGCGTTGCTTAAATATACATGAATAATAAAATGAACCATATCAGTTTAAAAAAACTGTCAGATAAAATATATTGATTAATCCATCTGTTCTTATAACATTTAAAATTTGAACAAAAATAGATTAAAATTATACAAAAATTACTCTATCATAGTTACAATTAATTATCCTTTGGGACTCTTCAGGTCACCATTTGTTATGTAATACTATTTACAATTACCAACTGAAAACAAACCATTATCCATGGTAAGACACCAAACTTATAATATCTACTACGACAGCATATAATGACATTAATATTCAAAGGCAGATTTTCTCTACAAAATAAAAGGCAATGGACAATTACATGTTGATATTTCAACAAAATATCTAGCATCAGTATTCACTGATTGGCAAAACAAAAATTTATTGGACAGTGTAAACAAAAATACCAAGGTAAGGGTTGCATTTACAGACAATAGTGGCCCCTGCCTCTGGATTTCTGTTCACACTGTCCAATAGATTATTGTTTGGCCTATAGATCATGTACATTTCACAAAAAACACTTACAATACATTTTACCATTTTAGATGTACATATCTAAACATTTATATCACTTGCATATTATTTGCAGGCTTTAGTTGATCAAGATCACTTTAGCAAGTAATTTTAAAAAAATCAATTTAGAGAAGTCTTTTTCCCATTTCATTTGCTAGGAAAAGAAAGAATATTTGCTCTGTGCAAGAGTAAAATATACTGGCATTGACAATATTAAGGGATCTGACCTGATTGGCTTTGACATCTGATACTCATCACAATAAAGATACGAATACATTAATTAACAAATCTGTGTCAAATACGGTATAATTCTAATTTTGCTTTAACTTGTTCACTAGTTTACCAATTCTGTGATGTAAGATTGACAATAAATAACTGGCAAGGTTGAAAAACAATGATTCTTCGATCACCTCCAACACTGCTAAAATATGTTACACAACCATTTTTGCATTTTGACACAATCATATGAGGTACAAGATAAGACAGCATGACATTTACTATCCTACTAATTAGTGAAAAACATGAGAAATTGTGTACAAAAAGCATAACCAATATCAAAAGAAACTAGACACAGTAATGCATACCCCACTGAGTGTTACATAAGGCCCCCACATGGAGTTTTAGTCCCTTTTTCTTGGCATGTATGGAAAACACAGATCTACATAATACATGTAAATGTAGGTGTAAAAGCTCTATGCGACTAAAATATCATGACAAAAGATGCCACATGCATATAAGACATTTTACCTAAGTGCATTTGAATATATAAAACTGTTCTGAATGGATTTAGCATCTTTTGTAAGCCACTTTTTCCACTTCTATATTGGTTCGTCTCTTCTATATTAGGCACTAGCATGTTCGATTCCATAATACTTTAATCGTTAAAAAAATAGCAACCCGTTTCTGATAGACAATACCCGGGAGACAATATAGATATGGCTAAATATGGTGATCCACAAGCCTTTTGCATTGCCCTTTGTAAAAAAAATATGTCACTGAGTTTATCTTTATTCATGCTTATTTGATACCGACCAAAGTATATATATGGTAGTAGGCTCTTCCAAATGTGTATTTATTAACAACATTTTGAAATCCTACTTCCCTACAAACTTCTACGTCTTGCCAGTAAGACTGTGATTTGATTCTACTTTACACATATAATTCTACATTTACTAGGAGTGCTAAATCAAGCAGTCATTCGCCAATTGCAATGTGCATTTTCAATATAATTAAGTTTCTATCTCTTAATAAGAAAGTTGTGCTTCACTTCTTTTAAGCCTATTAAACACCCGATTTAAATGTTAGATGACGTCAACTGTAACAGCAATTGAGTGTGTGCTAATACTGAGTGCATGTCACTTTTGGCTCACCATGATGTTAACGAAGCCAATTTAATCATCAAAAACACTGAATTGCTGTGTTGGTTTAAGTCCAAAGAGAGACATTTTCTATGGATAAATGTCTATTCCCTTGAGTGATGACAGAGGGAATGTCCATCTTACAATTTATAGACATTTTAGACTCCTTCAGATGAAATAACTCAATGAATAAATTAACTATAAAATTAATAAAATTTCCATGAAAAGTTAGTCAACATTTGTCATTTTCCATTCACCTGTATACTTTGATCAGGCCATTTAAAAAAAATTGTTTGTCTCAAAGCTCTCCTAGTCTTGAAAACTAATTCGAAATGCGGTTTGTTTTATTAATTTTTTTTTTTAGATTTTTTTTTTTTTTCGTGTGTGACAGAAGTCATGAGTGCTTTTCTAAATAGAAAAGTGATGCATATGTACTCCCTCATATATTTAAATGTCACATACAAAATTAATGTTCAAATTGGCCTTTTTTTGAATCAAAAACAGAATAAAGAGTTCATATGGAATTTTTGCCAATTATGGAGAAATCCCTGAACAAATAAATACTTAACAAATACACAAATATTGAGTGGTATGTCTGTTTTTATTGTTCATGATTGTATGGAAATTGCAACTTTCCTTTCATGTATTTTAAAACAGTACTTGTATGTAAATTTTCATGACCTTGTACGTTTTTAATAGTTTTATACACATTTACTCATTGCCACACTCAGCATAAGTGACAATTCCTGCAGAAGTCAAGTTTCCTCAACTATTTGTTAATGGGTGTTTATAAATACTGAAATGGGTTGAAATGGGTCATGAAATGGGTTGAAATGGGTCATGAAATGGGTCGAAATGGGTCATGAAATGGGTTGAAATGGATCAGAAATGGATCGAAATGGGTCAAAATAGACAGCTTAAGGCCATGTGATAGGCACGCCTGGAATGAATAGCTACATGTTACTTGTTTTCCTAAACCAAGATGCACTCATAGAAATCAATATAGAACCTGTATGTTCTGAGAAATCCAAAAATAATTTGACTTTTTTTTTTGGTGTCAATTTCTTGCCCAATATGGCATTCTTCAGACTTTATTCTCCTATTTTTTACAACTTCCCAATTTTGCATTTTCAGACTTTTCCCTCATTTTTTACAACTGAGTAAGAAGCTGTGTGAAATATTGAAAACTACTACTTTTTATACATGGAAGAAAAAAACATTCATGTTTCCAATGAGGGGTTCACTTTTGATTTTGACAAAATGACGTCTTTGACTTGCTGGCCAATTTTAAGCTTGTCTATCGTTGTCATGGTTGTTGAATTCTTCGACGTTCACGTTGCCCGTCAACTCCAAAATTTTGGAAATGGGTACACATGGGTTTTCTCCCGAAAATATTTCAAGGAGGATATTCCGTAAGGAGGTGCTGGATTTTGTTTGGTGTATAAACCAACCAATTTTTTGGTCGGACATACCGTGGATTTGAACATTTTAGCACCGTTGATTCATCCATTTTGCTCACTCCGTTTTGATCGTGGACGTGACGACTTATATGCATTTGTATACAGGAGCTTCTTGAATATCAATTAATTACGTCACTTACGTCATCACATCAGACACTGCCTTTGCAAAAAATTCCGAGTTGGAATTTTAATATTTTTCAAAAAAATAAAATAAAACGGCAAAAAAAAAAAAATCGACTTTTTGAAAACTAACGTGCACACTAAAACAAACGCGCGCGGGAGCTTTGAGACAAACAATTAATTTTATTTAGCCTCATCACTTATAATTTAGGTGGACCTATTCACATCGGGAATTAGGCCAAGAAAAAAAAGGTTACCCTTTTGGGGAAAAATAATGCATGTTAAAGTAATATGATGACATAACAAGATAATTTTAGTTATTTCTGACAGGACACCAAAGAATTGTAGCATTTATATATATTTTTTCTAAACGGTAAGTTTAATAGAAAAAAATGTTTCAAAAAAAATGAAAATAATCCCAGATTTAGGGTCGGTCAGAAAAGGGCAACACAACAATTTTTTTAGGCCATAAAAAGCATTTGTAATACAGCATGTGACATACATGTCCAGTTTTTATGGCTCATATGTGACTGGATAATCTTTACTCACAAATGATGAAAAGCCTTACAATTCCTGAGCGATAATTAAAGTATAAAAGTAATTTTCCATTCAACTATAGCATCTCCAAGAAACAGAAACACAATTTTGAAGAACAATGGCCCTATACATTGGAGTGTGATAGCATAAGTTTAACATCAAAACAGTAAAGTGACTTGATGGATCTATGGCGCAAGAGTTTCAAAAGTATGCTAGCCTTAAACAAAGAGATCCCGGACGGCCTAGCGTAACTTAGCTAATAACACCAGAAATTTGTAACCTACCACAAAAATTGCCAATAGGTCTTGAAATAAAGAGGATTCTTCAGTTCATCCCACTGGGGACAAAATAGACTACACCACATTTAAAAGGACTCTTGCATAAGTTATATTTTAGCACTAACACATGTAGCACTTCTCAACAAAACACATTACTTGCAAATTTCCATCAAATAGAGCTAGTCTTTGACCAATATACAGATTTTTTCAGAACCACAAATACACTATTTTGTGTGGCTTTATACAGTGACAATCTACTAACCACTGCAGTTGGTCATCCACAAAGTACAATGGCCCTATCTGATAATTAAGGCAATATTATAGATCAGGACAGGATAAGTTCTTGCAAGAAAATTCTCACTTATAGTGTAAATTATATACTGAGATCTCCTAAAATAATACACATACCTGGTAATTTTATGTTTTGCGATTCAAATAAATGAAACAATAACATAAAATTGTCATAAAGGAAACCTAGCAGTCTTCAGCTGTATGATTTGTACAGAACTCTACCGACCCCAATCTGTGGTGAAAGAGAGTGTTGAAAATTGTATATTATCACTGTAATGTATTCAAATTTGGCCATTTCACTCTGTGGATAAACAAAACGTCCTCCCAAAGGCCAATGTTTATCTTCAGGAAAAGATACTTCCTAAACAGCTTGGAAAATTTTTCATCTACATTACAACACCCAAGAACTGTTCATTTACAAAACTGTATATTGTATATACATGATATTGTGCAACATGAATATGAACACACACACACAAAGAGTAATATACATGAAGTCCTATGATATACAACTTGAAACCCACCAAATGTACAACACACATTAATCTAAATTGAGAATACTTCTTCTGCAGCTGGAATCAAAATCAAATCAGGAACACAAAAGGCTCTTACTGTATACAAATCTGAAGACAACAACACAAGTCCACAAAAGGTTTACTTGCAATATTATTGCTGTGTTTTACTGTGCTATTCGAGTGCATTGAGAACACCTTTTTCAGTGCCTTGATTATCTTTGTAGGAGACTTTGATTTTTGTCAAATCCCTACACTGCAGCATGAGAAAGTTTGCACCTGATACATTTTAAATTAGTTTCAAAATAGATCATCATCAATATTGAGGACAATACAACCTATCCTACGGCAAAAGCAGCTAGATAAAAAACATTTAGCCCCAAGATAAAAACTTGGTCAAGATTTCTGCCATAATGTACAGCTTGTGAAGTACATCGATCAAAGCAAGTAACCTTGCCCTGTTCATAATGATTAAACCCTGCAGTAATGCAATCGGGTTGTGACATTTTTTATATAAAAGCATGTATTTTGGCTGCAGGCGATCTCACCCTATGCACAATTTGTATAGATTTATTTGTTTTCTTTGTTCTCGTCTAGACCAAGCCTGAAGTTTCAACCCTGCTTACATCTGACTTACATAAAAAGGGGACAAAACGTGCATTTGCACACATCGTCCTTTGATAATTTTTACTTCTTTTTTCTTTAAATTTAGACTAAGATTGTTTGAGATCCACAGATGATAAACATGAGATGCCTGTTTTAACATTTGAACCCTGTGATGAAATGGTGTGTTTCTTTTCTTTGAGATTTGAATTCAGATTTTTGAGATGAGATATGTGAGTTTCGAGTTAGCATGAGATATGTGAGTTACGAGTTAGCATGAGAATTTTGTTTCAAATGAAAGACTCAGACTCAAAATTGAAACAAAATTCTCAAACTAACTTGAAATTTTAAAATACAATGTAAGTTGGAAAATCTTATTAAAACTTGAAAACCTTAATCACTGGAAAACTTGTGTCAAGTGTTTTAAAAGCCCCCTACACCTCTAAAGACCCCTTCCCCTATTTGTATCATCCTCCTAAGTTCCTACAAGTTTTTGTTAATGGCTCCTTGCCGATCAATTACTGGATCATATTTTTAGTACCACCTTCAGACAAACTATTATTGTCCTGAAGGCAGTAAATATTGTTACTTTCTGTATTGACGAATAATTGTGATAATTGTGATAAATTGTGATAAATTGTAATGACAGAATGAATCAAACAAACCCAATAAATTCCTGCACCAATAATGATCAGTTTCCAATTGAATGTCAAAAATTTGATTTTGTTAATTACTGTCTCATGAAAGGCATTGTGACAAATTCCCCCACAGTGAGTAACATAAACAGAACTATAGCTAGTGCTGTTAATTACCACCATGTGATTAGAACTGAGCTACATATTGTATCTGCTTGCTGGTGATCAAAATGTCTTGATTTAGCAATTTCACAAATAGCTTGAAATCTAAATGGATATTCCAGCCACTGACTTAAAATTGCTTCTATTTAATCCCAAATCCGAAAAAAAATGGGATATATCATTAACTTATTGTGTATCATTAATAAAATGGTGTTAAAATATATATTCAGTTGAAATAAATAAATCAAGTGATATTATTTTAAATATCTTCGTGTGGCCCTTCTTAACCTTTTTTATGTCAGCAACGAGTGTTTAAAATGTAATTTGGGACAGAAACATCACACCTATTTTGATCTAAATAAATTTTTCGAGTACTGACATACTACTGTTAATGAACTGTTACAAATAACATTGTATTGCCAAATTCTCATGAATGTAAATATATGCCCTTGAATAATATTACCCAAATGACTTGAGAGAAAATATATTCCAAACCCATTTTGATTTATTATAAATAATTTCTTAAATTATGTCTACATAACTTTGTAATAAATATTCCCAACCACTATCTGGCATAATTTAAGTCTATGTACAATTGGTGCAGATATATATCACTGGTGATTACACATAGGCGTATATAATCTAACATACAACATTTACAAAATAGATCTCACATTTACATAAAATAGATTCTAATTATATATATTCCCCACATAACACTGGCTTTCTTGTTTTAGCAAATAAAAAATGAACATACAAAAATATCACTTTGTACAATGTCATTCTATGAACAAAAAAAATTCTAGAACTTTACAATTTCCAAACTCTTAAATCATTTTGCTCTTGTTTTTGTCCAAATAAACAAGACAAAATATATGTCGAGTGGGAAGAAACAAAAATTCTTCTAGACAAAGACTTTGACAAATTGTGAATCTCTAGATACAGAACTTTACCACCAACGACTTGCTGTTTATGCAATATCAAGTTTATCTAGTGAACAAAATGTCTAATTAAGTTTTTGCTATATTGTAACACACATCTTCTGTACATGTATTTCTCAAATTTCGTACATTGTTTTATGACTGGCCCAAATTGTGACATGTTTGGAATGCGTTCTATCCCCCGACAGAGTTCACAGTATAAGGGCATTTGATTTTGATAAAAA
>JXSR01S006761.1:25051-44235 GCA_000969725.1 Ophiothrix spiculata
GTGTAACCAGTGGACCAGTTATGATATTTTGTACAGTGAATATTGTTTATTAGACAAAATTGGGCTCATTATTAGAAGTAATTTCCATTGTAAGGTCTTGCGACAAAAAGATTTGAATGCACGTGTCATTTATAATATCTAAGTTTATGTGTAAAACCTATAACCATGTATAGTTCTATGGTCCTTGATGAAGTGTTAATTCATGCATAAGAAGTACTCAGAGTATCTTTGTGCAACGAGATTTTTAAAGCTAAAATGGGCATGCAAAATAATTTTTATTCACGTATGTTTGTCTGAAAGAAATATCTTCTTCTTGTTTATATAACGTTGTATATGTTATGATGCTGCCTATTTCTTGTATGCTACTATGTTATCATTGATCCTTGCCAACACACTCCTGCACTTGTCTGTAGTCTTGTCTTCAGTCTTGCCACCATGTCTTCGTGCCTAATGTTTTGTCCTCGTTTTTTGCACATATATATATATATTCTTTGTAAAGGATGACCATACTTTGCTCTTTTTGGTCGTCCTTCCATTTTTCAATTTATCTATTATATTCTTTGTTGATGGAAAAATAAACTGAAACTGAAACTGAAACTTATATAGACATCTTTACAATCATTATCTTGAAGGTAAAGAATGGCAAATCCTAGACATGTATGAGTAATTTCTGGTGTTTCGTCAACAAATCAGTCCATTATACTGTCCGATAGACCTATTGTAATTTCATATTTATTTCGAATTATGTGTATGTAAATGAGAAATGTGAAGATTAATATTCAATTTAAAAATAGAGTCAAAATTAAGATCTTTAAAAATATCTCAGAATCTCAAAACAGGTGGATGGTTAAAGAATTTTTCATAAGATCAGCATGATTAGTTTTCAAATTTACAGTGTTTGTCAGAATTCAATTTCGTTGTGTCCAGATAAGAAATGTGATATCGATATCTAATACTGCCTGTCCCACTAACCCATGCACTGTCCGCTGACAAGGCATAATTTTTAATAAAATTCGGACAGCTAGATATCACCTCTTGGGTCAGAATTCATAACGTGTATTGATCGGTCCATACGTGTCACCTGACCATTTCAATGAAAAGAAATATATGATGACTCACCCCGAAAAGGGGGACTTTGCGACAGAATACTTTTTGGGAAACTGGTGAAAATAGGCATCAAAAAATAAAGAAAATAAAAAGAATTTCCAGCATATTTTGTGTTGTAAAATTTGATTTCCTTGATCAATTTCAACAAATAAGGTGTCATTTTAAAGCTTAGAAAAATTTCTAACAGATGAAATGATAAAATCAAAATTTATATCATTTGTTAAGTCCCCCCTTTTGGAGTGATTCATCACATATAGAGGCTAAATGAAAGCGACAAGCTCATGTCAATCGCATTTCTTTAGCTGCATGAGCATCAAATCTATTTAAACTTTTATGTGACGATTTCTTTTCACCTCTTTCAGAATTGAACATTTTTTAAACAATTTCTGAAAAGAATTTTGGATTTTATGTTTCCAATACAAAAGTACTGTTTCTGTTGTTATCTGAAACAAAACAAATTGTTCATCCGTTTATTTAAAGCAATACTATAAGATTTTGATCAAAAATGGTTTATAGTAAAAACAACATAACATGGAGGAATGTGACTATCTGAAAGCGTTTTCAAGTGTATTTTGTGAAAAAATTGTTTTGCCACCAAAAAATAGATAAAACGCACATGCATGCTTTCCTATACTTATACATATGGAATTAAGTTCGGGATCCCGAATTTAATTCAATAAATGGCCATAACAGAAAAAGTAAGCATCTTTGAGTCAAATCGTTTGGAGGGTATTCATATCTACCAAAAACAAACCCAATAAGCCCCCCCAAAAAATCAAAAGTCATGGGTGACAGGGGGCGCTTCATTTTTAACACTTTATAGTATTGCTTTAAGTTAACATTTATGATCTAAAAGAAAAGGTGAGAAAGTCCAGTGACGCTTTGCCTAGCCCATTTCTAATTCTACAAATTGTTGTTGAGTCGTCATACGTTACAGGACCCTCCTAATGAATTTTGTGACATGTGAGTTGTGAACACTGAAATACAATTCTAATACTGTTTACATGTATTTCAGTGGCGTCACCTGTCCATTTTAAGATGTTAAAGATGTAACGCAAATAAAAGGTTATTCTGACGCCTGTATTGCTAATGTGAAACATGCAAGTCCTTCAGCAATGCTGTCTGTCAAATTTGACTGAATTTCAAACGTGCTTCTCCTTTTCTCGGAAATTCATTTCTAATAGGTTAAATTATAATTTAGTTAAATCTAATTCTTTTTGCTGTAAGCATTCGGTTGATCAAAATGAAATGTGCAGAAACCACACAGTATTGGTGGGAAAATTTAATAGTTGCATATCTATTGATTTTTATAATATGCATCACCAGCAATAAGATTATATCCCTTTTTTAATAAAAGTGGTTGAAGTTTTGTATTAAATTTGCATTTTGTAAATGCTCACAGATTAAACCGACATTAATGGTTTTGATGTATAATGTTAAATGGCTGGATGATGTCACAGAATGTTATGATGACATCATCTTATGAGGTACAGTTATTATTGGGCTGTCCTAAGTGTTAGATAATAAACTTTAAAATGTGAGGCTCTTGAGTACCTTGGAAGAACCAAGAGACAAACATCAAGGATTTGTTTTCAAATACGGTATAATGAAAAAGGGGAATTAGAATATATGAATATAATGCTGTTGCTTAAAATAAATAAATAATCTTAGTTAGATGTATACACCAAATTACGTGAATTGTGTTTTGAAATTTCGAGAGTTTCCAACTACTCACTTCTACATGTATTACTATTTTATTTGCATAATGGGTGTATCTTGTGTCTTGAGTACACTGTTAAAATTACTTTAAATTACTTTAAAAAAAGTACTGTAATCTGTATATTTAAGGGAATCTATAAATTTACGCAAACTGTTGTTGGTTTAAGTCATTTTACCGAAGTAATGTCAACTGTTTTTGTTTTTCATCCTTCGTGGTGTTCAATTTACATAAAATACTTGACAATGCTTAAAGAATTAAATGTGTTGTTAAATTTTGTCACTGTTAGAGGACAAATCCAAGTTTTTAACGGTATTTTACCGGGGTCCTAGTGGGAATCTTTACACATATAAACCTCGTCTATAAGTAAACATATTTCTCGAAAAGCAATGTTGTTTATTCATTTATAAGCCATAATTTATCTACAACAGTTTTATGTTATCAAATTGAACATTCTTGTTAAACTTATATGAATTTATATACAATCACAATTGTGATTGCTCACCCCTAAAGATGCAGATGATATCAAATTTGGTTTTATCACTTCAGCTGTTACAACATTTGCTAAGCTTTAAAATGACACCTTACTTGTTGAAATGATCAAGGCAATCAAATTATTTTCTTTATTTTTTTTTCTGCCTATTTTCACCAGTTTCTTGAAAAGTGTTCTGTCACAAAGTCCCCCCTTTCGGGACGAGCCATCTCAATTAAGAAAAATTTGACAGGCAGTGTTGCTAACAACATGTTTGACATCCGTGCATACACACATAAGAATTGAATTGCCCTTCATTCGATTTGCCTCTTTCGAACATCACCTTCAGGATGTACAGGTGAGAATCACTTATTAATTTTGTGAAGGTATTTGGATGCCTTCTGCTTAATTTAATTTCACTTTAACTGTGGGACACAAGACATAAATTAGCATTAAATATCTGCAAATGAAACACAAACAATCACCAGGAAATTTGAAGATTCAAATCATTTGGAGACAGTTCGCTTTTTAAATTTAACATAAACACTATTAATTTGCTGTTGTTGCTGCTGCTCTTAGCGTTGTTGTTGGTGGTGCTGGTTTGTATTGCAGGGCAATTGATGGCATCGTATGTTGAACATTTAATCTACCTCAGGATATAAATCCTACTATTATAGCTGACATCAGTATGGTAATGTCACTTGAGGTATGTTGCTACAAAAATGAGGTTCAAAATCGTTGTTAGGGGGACTCTGGGACAAAAATATTCAAAAACCAATACTTACGTAGTGTTAAACATCGTACAGGGTGTATCAAAATAATTGGTACTCAGAATAAATAAATCTTTAAAATACTTTCCATTTCATATTGGAATTCAGGATTATTTTAATTGATAGTACATTTCTTTGTCTTTATTTTGCAAAAACAATAGGAACATTTTGTTATTTTGTTTCCAATAACGGGAAGATTATGTAAAGGCGCTAGTTTTGAAAACTCACCACGGATTTGATTTGTTGCCTTTCCATTTCAATAACTCTGCTGCACTTTTATTTTATTGTATAATTTCTGTCTTGAAATATAAATTTGCTTGAAAAATTGCCAAAACCTAACGTGGTAGTCCTGTTCAACTTCTCATGACATAAAAGAGAACTTATTGATTATACTTAATACTTGCCATTGATTAAATGTTAAATGTTGCCTTTCTTTTCAATGGAAAATGTTACATGTATCTTTATACATTCTTTCACAAACTAACAATGTAGTAGATGATTTACAGAAATGTCTAATCTACCAAAATATTTATTGGTATTATTAATTCTAAAGCGACATCTATTGCATGCTTCAGATTATAATGCGCCATTTTTTCGATAACTACCGGACTTTGTGGCTTTGATCCAGTATAACAAACAATTTTCCATCATATGTCTTTAGCTGTTCAATATGACTAATCACATGCTAAAACTTTTCGAATATTGTGCCTTGTCACAAGCATTTTAAGACCTGTGGAGAGTTTGTAAAAAGGCATAAAATCAGATTACATTAATCAATGTTCAACATTTTGTTTTAAATTGACACTATTGAATTGATCTTTTTAAAAGAAATCAATAGAGTAATGCTAACACTTCTAGATTTTGTGTAAAAAAATCACAAAGTTGAGAACTAATCATTTTGCTACACACTATAAAAGTATAATGATACAATTACAAGTTGCTTCAATTAGAAATGAAAACAAATCTATGTTTTGACTCGAGTTTATTTTCAACCAAAAATATACTTAAAAAAGAACTGACATGTCCATTGAGCCTGGTCAAATATAGTTTACAACACAAATGTCACTATGTAGATTCAGTAATAATTTATAACTTAACTAATGAAAGATGAAATGTAATATTCAAGTTTAATCTGATATTTCTTTGCTACAAGTTCTCGGTGTCACTCTCAATAGAAATCCTCGTCACATTTCTTCGGGGATGGGTATTGATCGGTTGTCACCTGTCAAGCACACATTTATGAAACAGAAAGCAAGTAAAGCGAACGAAAAGAAGATTCTTATGTATAAGTCATTTCAATTGCAATTTTTTAGTTAATGTGTGAAACGTGTGACAGTGGGTGCATAGTCACTCAGGGTGTCACCGCATAAACTGTCGTGGATTATATATAATCAAAACATTCATGCAAAGGTTTTAACGTTATACACTGCGGATTCAAGAGAAACCTTATTCACATAATGATGAGCACTATGTTTACTGTAACATACATCTTAAAATTCATTATTATGTGGATATGTAAAATAGCAAATTCGAGGAAATTTCTGGAAAATTCCTACTGACTAGTCGCAACAAATTTCTGTTGTATTTGACGATATAGTTTAGCAATTCCATTAACAACTTTGTATCATCGTATGTAAATTAAAAAAACTATGGGACCTGATCTTTAAATAAATGTTTTTTGCAAAAACAATATATATAAAAGTCTGCATTTATAAAAATCTGATAATTATAAAACAGTAGCTCGTAGATTTTAGGGATATGTATATTTTATAACATTTTCCATGTTTAATGTACAGTATTAATGCTTGCAAAAATTCAATAGCACTGTGTCCATATAAGAATTGCGATAACGTTATTTGGTACTTCCTGTCCTACACATCCATTTGACCAGGTATAATTTTAATAAAATTCGGACAGAGAGATATCACCTCTTGGACCAGGCTTAATGACTTGTTTAATGTAAAACGGGAAAACATTTTTCCGTTTTATTTATTTCGCTGTATGTACATCTATATTCTGTTCAGATTTATAAATGACAACTTTGTATATGTCCTTCATATACGAGTATAGTTGATGAAAATCGAGGAATAACAATTACGCGACCAAAATAAATACCTAACGGGCAATTTTTTAAATAGTTTTCTCTTCTTGAGGATAATGTTGACTGAATATAATTCTAAATCTAATCAATTGAGAGTGAACAAAATACATGATTGATGCCTTAAAATTCAAAAGAGAAATTTCCTGTTTTCAAGCAGAAGGTTTATCGAGAGCTACCAAAAATCTAGTATTTCTTAAAGAACTCAAGTAGATCTAGATTTCCACGGAAAACTGTTATATTTCTAGACGGAATTATATACTTTTTTTGATGTATACAATTCACCTATTTTATGCGAAACTTTTTTTTTCGGGAATAACCCATGCCGTATTAGAGTCGTCTTAATAATAGACTAATAATAATGATGAATTTTTGCGACAACTGCAACTCCTTGCCCACTTCTTCAACTTGGTTTTTGTGAACATTGGAGCACAATCTTAATACTATTTTCTTCTATTATAAATGTCAGGTATTTTCATCACCTGACCATTTTAAGGGCAAGATTTTGAAGGAGAAACGTGAATAGACGGCCACCCTGATGATTGTTGTATTGTATACACGAGTGCCAAATATGTAAGTTGTTAGGTAATATTGTGTGTCAAATTATTCTACGTGTTATGTCAACTACAAAAAGTGTTTGTAGTTTTCTCAGAAATTCTTACAACTATAAATTTGGTTCAATATAATTCAATTTGATTTGGTTGAATGTAATTGTAGGGAACCATACGACATGCAGCAGTCACGCAATATAATTGAGAGGCGGAATCTGACAATTACATATTTATTGATTTTTCACTATGATTTTCATTTTCAGTGGTTGGATGATAAATCGGTATTTCTGTCCGTGCATAACAATGCATTTTGTAATCCGTAGTAAAATATTTTGTTAACCCATTACTTATTCTATTCACTGGAGTCAATAAGTATAGATAATCCCCACTTGAGAAATTGCAATTCTTAACAATCCTTTTGTGTGTACACAATAAAAAACACAACTAAAAACCTCTAGACGTTTTTGCCTTTTGTCGAAGACAAAAGCCTATCCTATACTTTGATTGACAGGCCTCTTTTGTGTGGTAAAATTAATTCGATACTTCTTTTGTCATTTACGATTTAGTTTACAAATATAAACTAAATCCTTTGTCCTTTAATGAGATAATTTACGACAAACTTGCACAGGCTAAATGTATCAGTTTTAGAAATTACAGATTAACCTCGAAACACGAAATGCGTTTACAATTTAGTCAATTAAATCATTTTGTAATTTACATCTGCAATGTGTAACGTAAATACATCGTCATTATTTGTAATTTTTCCGATGTTCTCAACACTAATTTTACGTAACTAGAATTTTCGGATGATGTGCTTTATCCTTCATCTGGAGTTAGACTGGCGACCCAGATTCGAGGTCAGTGACCTATTTGACACTTTACCTTAAAATCGAGTTGTACACTCTCGTCAATTGAGTTGTTCACTCTCGTCAATTTATGACGGCCCACGCCTTTGTAGAGTGATGGTTATAACCATCACTCTACAAAGTGACTTCCTCCAGATCGTCAGTGTGTCCCGTTGTAGCAGGAATGTAAGTCCCCCGTTCTAATTTCAAACCACTCGAGGTCAATTAAAAAAAGTTGCAAATTTCATTTTTCGTACAGTACAAAATACCCGCATAGATACCAACTGTACAAGCGGTGGTATTGATTTCATTAACTGACGCGTAAATAACACCATTGGATTTTTAAAATTAACCTTAAGGGGTTAAAAAGCTCGTAACTTCATTCTTTGTCAGTCAATTGTCAGAAATAGGGTGTCAAAAGAAAGCTGAAATTCCAGCGCTTGTACAAATAATCTTCAAATAACGTTTGCGAGTTCCATGTTTGCGTACGAGGTGAGGCGATACTTTTTTGGGAGTCTGTATATATTTGTTATAATAAATATTACATTTTTTATACAATTTTTACGTACCCAAAATCCAATTTAGTAATTAACATTATTTAAAATCATACACGCATCAAGCTAACAACAACGAATGTGTGCGTTAGGTTAATACACGTAATAGCTTGTGCGTGTAACTTTGATACGTTCGTAATTACGTGCGTGAAAGTTGTTAAACAGTTAAGCTGTTACAGCATTTCCGAAATTGGATTAGTAATGCGAAACAACAAGATTTCAGTTGACGTCATACACTTAAATACCATAGCCTGGTCTTGTTATTACATTAATACATTAAGTGGACAAAATTGGTGAACCACAACAGAAATGTTACATGAGTTTTTTCCTTAAGTTCGAATAGTTTCTTGGATGGTTTCATCAAGCATCTTCTTGTTTCCAATTCAACCGAACTTTTACATGGGTGTATTTGATATTAAAAAAGAAAATAGAAAGAATACATCTCAGCCATGATAATACCATATAGCTTTGCTATTTACAGTGGCGTAATGCAATTTACGTTTTAGAAGAAAAAAATTGATATCGGATTTTTTTCTTTATTTCCATCTTTTCTTAAGTTTGTCGTAAGAGAGAGTCCAATAAAAAGCTATTTAATCCCATTTGCTGTAGAGGATCAGCAATAGAGACAGGATTTTAGAATAACAATTATTTTTTTAAAACAAAAGCGTCATTCAAAGTGCGTCTTAAGTAACCAATACATATTTTATTTTGAATTACACTCCGGGTTGGACTCACTCAATAATCATTCGAGCTTTAAGTCTGGATTAAGTTAACATATGGCACATGCTAAGCGGTGAGTTTAATGAAACGTTAACGTAAAACATGAGTATGCCTCTAGTCCTAAGGATATTTTAAGGACTTAATGTCTAAATCTACCATATCTCACAGTTCACAAACATCAAAATTGCTTTTGTGTAACAAATTATTCATGAAGAGATTGAAGAATGTCGTCAAACATACCAGAATGGACAAAATACAGCAGTGTCACTGCATCATTCAGTCACTCCTGGGATATCGTATTATCTATTCCTTAATCAAGTCATAGAAAACCTCTCTCTTAAGTCAACGATTTGAGCCAGAATTGTCATTTGGTAGGCTAATACCAACATAAATGCAGATACTTGGCCGACTATTTAACATTCAAAGCACACAGATCTCCTTCTTGGTTCAAACATAGTGATTGTTTTATAATGAAATGACGCCAGAAAGATCATCCGAGAGCTTGAAATGAACTCCCTCAATCGAACTTGAAGCATGATGTTAGTTTTGGTGTAGAGTTACTATTCTAAAAATCAAGTGGCGTAAATTATGCTGAAAACTACCCCTTTTCGAAAAGTGTAGACGCCACTGTAGTAACAATTGCCATCCAGAGCGGTCCACCGGGCTACCCTACCGCCACCTTAGGTGGTACCCACAAGTTTTTTCATCAAAATGACGGCAAAGAGAACAGCCGTGGTTCCCATCTTCATTTTTTAAGCGTTTAGGTCAGACTCCACTTTTGACGGGATATCCTCCCTATACACCGGGTCCCACATAAGCAAGTCTGATTAAAAGTAGGTCCAAGTCATGACGAATTCTAAAATGGCACTTTTAACATTTCTCTTAGCCCAAATATGGTCATTGTTGCTTTGAATTTTGCGACATATGACTCTTTCTGATGTTTCTGGAAACATCTATACAACCACATGTTTAACTGACCATTCACTTGGCATGTCACAACATGTCTTCGTTCTCCGGCAAGTTATGTTGATATTAAACCTGTGATATTGCTCCGGTTAAGTATCAGGCCCGTACAAATAAGGCTATCTATCGGATAATGATTACGCCAACGGCTGATTGAATTAGTCGCAATGAAACAAGACATGCAGGGGCCTAATTAATAATTGTATAAATGTGATGCCTCACCCCGAAAAGAGGGACTTTGCGACAGAACACTTTTCAAGAAAATGACGAAAATAGGAAGCAAACAATAAAGAAAGTAATAAGAATTTCCAGTAGATTATCTATTGTAAAATTGGATCGCCTTGATCAATTTCAACAAATAAGGTGTCATTTAAGAGCTTAGAGAAACTATCGCAACTAATGAAATGATAAAATGAAAATTGATATCATCTGCAAAGTCCCCCCTTTCGGGGTGAGCCATCACAAATGTGTAGGATGGATTAGAAGGTCACATGCAATGCAAAAATATATCAACTATATTTTTACGGTCATTTTTATAACTATTTTTATTATAATGACTTTCTCGGGAAGTTCTCAACTAAATTCAGAAATGAAACCTTACGTAGACATACACGTGCCCACGCACTCCTATAGGTTGTACAAAATATGGGAAATATGAAATGTTTCTAATCTTTTTATCTACATCAATATATCGTATACTTTTGTTGCTTTCTTTTGTACGTTATGGCTGTAATAACTGTCTTTACTTTAAAGAACTTTGTACACTTTATGTCCCCATGGACAATCAATGATTGTTCACCGGGATGTAAAGTGTACTAATTGCGCCGAAAATGTGTTCTCAACAATGATTAATGATTGCTTAGATCTCAGATTGGAAGTAAAAGGACATTTGTATGTTTTGTTTCTTATATTCTTTTTATCAATTTTATCAAGTCCAATACATGAAATTTGACTGCAGACAAGGTTTACGACATTTTGTTTAAAAGCGTCAATTCAAGAGTACTATAACAAAAAAAGAAATCTGGAACCAGATCGGACGTGTCATTTACGCAGCGTATGAAGGGCAGTGTTTTGATCAACAATTATAATGGCCTTGTGATTTCTAGAGATTGATATTTACACAAGGCAATCTGTTAATAGGATGAAACAACTTTTAAGATCCGATGCACCTGAAAGGTTAAACATAAACAGAGATATGTTGTTGAAGAGATATTTGTTAAACCAGAGACTTATTAACTGCGTAAGAAAAGGGTACAAAGCTAATGGAAGGACTCACACTCACAAGTAGACAGGACGGTATTATTGGTATGGTGTTAAAGATATTATCCGTGCAAACATGGTCTAGTTCATCCAGTTCATGAGCTTATTAATTTATTTGCACATTGCCTTACATATAGCAAAATTCATTAATTTATAAAAGTGAGTATAGATGTCACACTTTAAATTCACCGATACCGATCTAGGTTAATCATTGCGCTAAATCAATTAGGAGAAGCTCATTCCCGTAAGTAGCGGGTGTTGACAAGCTAAATAATCATATGTGTTTGTTTAAGTATTTAATGCTTCATTTGGTGGCGACGCCAGATTTCAATGCTCATTGAGTAAGGCAGCTGCTAGATAAATGATGATAATAAATCTGAAAATTATGAAAGTACATGTATGCAATATGTTCTGATTAAAGCCTCGCAAATAATCTGGTATATAGTATGGCGTGCTATAAAAATACATAATTTCAACCAAACAATTACTTCATGGTGATTTCGCAAAATAGCATTATAGACACAATCCTGGTTTAAATCTTTATTTTATTCTAGCTCTTTCTCCTATATATGTATGTTAATTGTCTACTTAATACGTAATATTTAAATGATGGAACAAATCTCAATTTAGGTTAAACATGCCTATCATCGGTTTATTTGTTTATATAAGGCGAATTCCAGCGTGACAGGCGTGACTTTTGCATGAACCTTTTTTTCTCAGAATAGCTGGTAAATTTTATCTAAAGGCGATACCACGGAAATATTCCTATATGTTATAGTAAACATTCGATATTGGATGCAAAAAGTGAAAAATTTATTCTAACTCAATCACTGTCTTCACAATGGGGTCACAAAGTGTCCGTGACAGGCGTGACCCAAACTGACACTGCCTTTTCAAAAATATGGTTTAATGCTGAATTCTATCTCTTTCCCACGGGAGATTTGATTCCTGTTTATGTTGCAGTATATCTCCTTTGGGGAACCAATCAGGAAACATTTCACTTTTGGAGCTGTAGCTCTTAACTTGGAGAATACAGGCTAAATCATTTCGTGACAGGCGTGACGTGACAGGCGTGACATTTGTGCACACCTAGTAAAACTTGATTTTAGCAATGGATCTGTTGTTTAATAACGTCTTTATTTATGATTATGATTTATTTTCAACAGTTTTGATACTGTATTATGCAAGTCTAATCTATTTTTGAGCTTTAACCCTTGTCCTCCTGAGCTATTTTTGCAACAGGTCCTTCGAAGGGTTGTTGCAACCACCCTAATATTTTAGAACGGAACCTCCTATGAACTTGGTTTTGCTAATAAAAGATAGGTATGATCCTCCTCTATCCAACGATACCAAGATCATCAAAATCAGCCGAGGTGTTACGTAATTATGGCGTCATAAAGCACTTTCGGATTGGAAAATCAGGCAAAATTGCATTATGGCAAAAATTGCCACCAAAAAGCAAAATTTTGCTACAAAAGTTCTAAATTACAGATTTTCGTCGGTTTGTTTGCCAATTAAGACAGGAAATGATGATTATAACATGTCTTTTAAGTTTGAGTTTTATATCATGCATATTTTTTTCAAAATGGCGACCTAAACATTTCCGGGATTTCGACTTCGTGACAGGCGTGACCGATTTTGAGATGTAATAGTGGAGAAATAAGCAATCACTGAATGTTTGTTTATTGCTTTGCAGATGTAAACTCCATGATAGAAGATATTGATGTTTCACCAAAACATGACCTTTTAATAAAACACAGCAAAAACTTTTCATGTTTTTCGTGACAGGCGTGACATCTGAAAACGGCAAATTTCAACAACGCACTACTCGGCTATGATTAACATTTATTACTAAAACGCGATTGCACTTTAGAGCACAGAGACTGGGGCTTCTTATACACTAATAAGGAAAAGCCTCAGTTGTTTTTCTCTGTTTCAGTACCAAATCACTTTTTGGTTCAAATTTGAGGGTAAAATGTTACTAAGGCAACATCCAACTTATACCATTCATAAAATAAATTCTTTTTGCTTTATGGAAAATACAAAAGTAGTTCCTGATACCTTGACTTGTTTACTTTCAACTCAGGTATTACTTTTATGTCAGAATTGAACTTGAAAAATTCATGTATGTGATACAAGATCATGGAATTAGCCATAAAGCAATTTGAGCAATGAAGAGAGTTATTAGCTTCAACATAATATCTATTAATTCTAGTGGTGTTTTGAGAAACTTTGTAAATTCTTTTTCAAATGATTTTCGTGATGGGAGGGTATCAGTTAATGGTTCCAAGATATCTGATTTCATCAACAAAAATCAAAGCTTGTGTACATTTGAAATGAATAATTAAAAAGAAATTGAGTCAAACGAGATGGTCTTAATTTAAAATTATCTAACTATCTATATTCTTTTTTGGAAAAATACGTCGAAGTAAATTGTTTTATCATCTCAATTCTACTTAAAAGGAAATGTTTCCCGCGAAAGAGCACTTCAAAAGGGGAAATGCATACAGGATCTCTGCTGAAATGATGTAATGATATTTAGGTCATGGTGTTAAAGCAAAAATTTTTATTTACAATTTCCGTTCCGTACCGAAGAAGAGAAATACCTTTAGGACATAACTGATACCATATTATGTACATCGTTAATTCTGTCGTTGATGTAGGGTGGGTCAGTAGTACGATAACATTATCAAGGTCAAGTTTTCGAACTTCCTTAGCTCTAGGCATCTTGATATTGATTATTAGGAAGGCGCTAAATGGGAGCGTTTATTTTGTATGTAGTCAACATACTGGTGTTAGAGGTAGTACGCTTACTTTTGCTGTAATATGGCATTTAGAGTAATAATAACAATTGAAATGTTTGAGATAGAGTGTGTTGTCCCTCATCCTGGTTGAGGTGTGGTTGCAATGTTAAGTTGTAAAAAGACTCCTTGATGCCTCTTGTAATCATATACAGTAGAATCAAGGTCCAGGATATTTGATATTCTGAGGATTTCACTTATGGCCCTCCGATTTGAGGATTTGTGTTCGTTACAATAAATCTTATCTTTTTATTCTCCAAGTAGATGTCATGAGAACAGAATTTGTATTTTAAAAGCTTGTTTTTACATGATATGATTATAACATAACCAAATCATTTTCATTTAAGTTTACTTGAGGTTAAAAAGTACATCATTACAATCTGCATGCTACTATTGTCAATACGCAATACAAGAGTACTTTTTTATCAATAATAATAAAATTTGTTTAGTTGCTTTAATGCACATCTGTAAAAGATATATGTGAAGAGGTGATTAGAAATAGAAAAAAAACCTGATACATATCATGTAGATTCACAGAAGCGGATAGAATAGGCGCCTGAAAGATTTACTACAAATTATCATATCACACGCCAGACATTCAGCTAATTTGTCAAATTGTGTTATGATATCTTTCATTGATAGAAAGTGCAAGGTTAATATAAATTTGTTAATTTGAATCATCTTCGGGGAGCCACCTTAATAGCAGTGGATACTTTCTCTGATAACAATCATATGGAAACTATAGTTTTCCAGTTAAGCCAGTTTAAACACTCGTTCAATTATGAAACTACAAAACCTTTGAATTACAAAATATTTTCCTAGATATTTTAGATGATATTCTAAAATATGACTCTTTTCTCTTAATAAATAGTTAAACTAATTCATCTAATTTCGTCCCTTTTCAAATCGGTAAATTGGTAGCACTGTCGATAATATATTTTATAAACCATTTTGTTATTACACTGCTGTAACTAATTTATAAGCTCAAACATATTGTAGGGAAACTCTAACAGTACTGAATAGAAAATGAAGAAACAAATTTATATGGTTACCGAATCGCTGAAGATTGGATCGGGGTGCGAGGGGACCCGCTTTAAAAGTAATCTTATAGTCCTCCTGGAAGTCCGCCTTCCATAGGCCATAACGGAATAAAGTTTGAACGGTATTGTTGTTATTGCTCTTATAATGTGATAATGTAAACAAGTGGGAAACTTTTAAATGATTTGTTATTTCAGGAAGGGGCGAAATACCATACTCCAAGTTGAATTTAAAGATATTAAATGCAAATACACTTTGTGTTACTTGCGCCAGGCAAAAATCAGAATACGATATCTTCCCTCCTTTTTAAGCGAGGGATTTTCGAAAAAATTCTAGTGATGCTCCTATGTGCATAAAATCCTTTTCCTTATTATTTTACCTATGCTTCTTCACTTTTCCATTTTTCCTTTTGGCCTCTTTTCCTTTTACCCTTCCATTTTTTCTTGTCACTCTTTCACTCATTCTCCCACTACTTTTTCTATCTGTTTTAATCCTTTTTCCACACTTTATTCTTTTCTCACATCCATTGCATTTTGCCACCATTTATCCGACCGTAAGCCATTCACAACAAAGCTTTATAAATTGATTCGAAAGTCAAACGTACGAACGTCGTAAGAAATACGTCAACCTGTCTGCAAACTTGTGAATATTAGTTCACTCTTTCGCAAGCCCGCCGAAAACGTTCGTACGAAAGCCTTCAAAGTGGTCTTAAACATTCGAAACTGTTCGTACGAACGCCATACGGGTATTTTGCCACTTACAAAACCTCTCTATACGTACAGCAAAACCACCAAAGGTACATTAAAAATAATAGTTCGATTATATTATACTACTATGCCTATTTGCATTAAATGTATAATAAATGAAGACACATTATTACGACTCATTAATCATGAAACAAGAGGGGTTAATGTCAATTAAGATCATAACTTGTTTAAGATCTCTTTAGATATGCACCGAGGTAAAAAATCATATATCTAATGGCAAAATTGTCTACTGATAGGAAAAGTCGCCCCTTTTAATTTATAAACTATATATAAACTCAAATAGAAGAGCAAATTATCTACTGTCAAAGACATTTCAATGAAGTGACATTCAAATTAAATGTCACTGCTCTAATGACTTACCAACATTGAATTTCTTATTTCTGATCTTATTATTTAATCAATACTTCCATCAGTATAATGGAGAGGAACATTAAGGTACTTAGTTTTCTTTCACACATTAAAGGAAATAGTCGGGAGAATTAAACGTAAATATCGCATGTGACGTTTTTGATGACGATACTATGCAGCATCTTAAGAATGGAATTATTGCTTTCACGTGAGTGATAAATGACTGCAATTAATGCAATTCGTATAAATGATAACAAAGAGGTAATTTTGTAAAACGCCGAAGGCATTTGTTGAACTAAGCAGTAGTTTCTTCCATTTTCTTGCGAAAAATAATAATTGCCAAATGGGGCCACGTAAAACAAGTCTCCACACTGGCGGAAAATGCAATCAGAAAAACAAGTGGAAACACTCTAAGCAGCGGAAGCGCTGAGCCTCAAGCGTTTTACAGGACGGCATTTCGTTATTCTCCCAATAGTATTAGATCGTTCAAAAGGTTTTCCTATGCGCCCGAAGAGGCAGATAATTACACTTTGCTCTGTACCCCAGTATAGAGGCAGGTTTCCTGCCGCACTCACCATTTCGACACCACTTGTTATAACCAGAAGCCGAGACTAGCATTGGCGTTTACGAGGTGTATGAATAAGCGCCAGAGTACTTAATGCCTACGCATGCAATAAAGCGGGTAATCACATTCAGTTGGCAAAATTCTGGATACACTGATGATATCATCGCTTGAAACCTGGGAACTCCCGCCCACGCAAGAGGGAATCTCCTCTCGTAGTGACGTAGATATGCCGTCAATGATGTAATGAACACGATGTCTCCTGCATGCTTTCTCACTCATTCTCTTTCGCCAGCTTGCTTGGTGTACCATGCATATACACGGCTCTGACAATAATTAGAATACTGCTTACTACTACCAATCATATATGCAGCGGTGAACAGATAACCAGACGGCATTTCGGCTAGACAATTGCTAAAAAAGTATCTGCAGCATTTCGTTATCATCAAGGTTTTATTGTGCGTCACATGAAAAATTAAGACTCATTATTTCATTGCGAAATACTGTCTTTCACAATTATATCGGAACTTATTATCTTGTACATTATAATTATTAAATTGTAACACATCAAGGTAACAAACACCATGCATTAAAGCTTACAATGTTTAATTAGTCATGATTGATAGTATAAAAACAATTTTGTATTTTTTGTATAAAAGCAATTTCGAAAGGGTAATAAGATGGCGGATATCGTCTTGACCACAAAATGGCGGACTTCATCTTCCAAAATTTGTCAGTTAAAAATCTCAAAAAATTGATCATCTTGGCACATCATGTGAGACTTGCCTGTAAAACAATGTATTCTATTACCTTTTTGATATACTGATTTCAAAATATGACACGTCACCGAATGTTTCAAGACAGGTAACAGAGATGGGTCTTTATCAAACCACAATCCTTAAAATTCCAAAATTGACATTCATTTTCATTGGGCGAGTAATACTTGTATTACTCTTACTTATCAGGTCAGGAATACAAAAATATAACAATATCAGGTCAAACCAATAAGAATATAACAATAATCACAATTTATGGCAAAAATTATTAATCAAACCATAAACCAGACCTTTCAGACCTTTCTGATTTAACGAGTAACGAGTATAACTTGTATTAAATCGTTAATAATGCCCCAAGACCTTTCTACATATCATACTGAATATATAAATTTATCAACCGTCATTAGCCTTCTTATGCATTCATATACCTCTAGGTATGCGTGTTAAAATATAGTGAGCTGGAATTAATTCGCACTTCAAATAATGTGCATTTAATATGCATCCGTATACTTCTATTGAAGTAGTAGCTTAAATTGCTATATGGTATATAGATAATCAATTCAATCAGAAATACACATAAATTGCTTGTATTTATTAACTTAATCAAAATTTCATGAGATGAATAGCAACTCATATTTCATTTGCGCTCAAGGTTATTTTAGCTAAAGGTTGTCATACAATGAATCTATTTCACATTTCTACAAAGCTTTATTTGTACCATTTCGGGTTGCGACCTGAATTTTCGACATACGTAACACGAAATTTTGCCATACGTATCACGAGATTTCGCCTTAACGCATGTTTTTCTAATGCAAACAATCGCTAAATACAGTATGCATCCAATATCACGTCAGTCAGCGATGGAAATGGGCAATCTCGTGATAAAGTGTGATTAATGCGATTTTTCGTCCTTGTCAAATTTCGGGTTGCGACTCAAAATTTCGCCTTACAAAAAGGCCGAAATTTCGCATTATGAATTTATGACCAAAAAATTTCGCTATAAATATGTCGAAATTTTGACCCGCAACCATCAAGTCGAAAGACGCAACCCGAAATGATATAAATAAAGCTTCGTACATTTCGCATGTGGTATCGTCTGCGTAAAAGGAAAATATATTTGATAACTCACTAACATCGGGGATAGAAAAGGGATCGTCTGTGGTAATTCCCGCTAAACATGCTAAGGATCAGAAAGAAATTGGTGGAAATGTTTTGAAAAATCGTTAAACAATGTTATTTTGTATCCAATTTTTGTTGAGAAATTATGATTGAAAATCATATCGATATGAGTCGTGTATGCGATTGTGAGACCAATTTATGTGGATTCGTACTTATGTTATGAGTGATCTTGATAAATGTACCAACGTAAAACATTTTTGAAGTGAAGCTTCTTTGTCTAAGTCCAAAGTCTTGAAGCACACCAAAGCAGCAAAATGACATTTTTTATTTTGCACAAGTTATTGTTCTTCCAAACTGACATGTAACTTGCGGATTCCTCCAAATTCAGTTCTGTTCAATTATGGATAAAGGGCTACAAAAAATAAAGACACCCTGTGTATCTAATGTCTCAAGATCGCAAGTAACACGTATAATAGTACATGGGATAAGTATGACTATTGTCCCGGACATGTGGCATAATAATATGTTTAGGATCAGTTCGCGGGTGTTGAGCTGATACTAGCGTGATCACATAACGTAGGGCTATTACTTGGAAGAATAGGCAACAGCTTAGAGGTATCGACACAATTGGCAAAGAAATTAAATGTGATCAAGGACTCACTACCTGCGCTACTATATATGACATCTTACCGTTCATTCATTATGTTTTCATTTGT
>JXSR01S006761.1:53037-65029 GCA_000969725.1 Ophiothrix spiculata
TTAATTTCTACATTATGAATGTTATATATTGCCTGTTGGCTTAAGTTGTTTCACTTAACGTCCCGCTGGAGAGTCTCATTGAATGATTATTCACAGAGATGTAAAGTGTACAAATTTGGCCTTCATTTTTTTTCTTAACAATGACGACTGACTTCTCGGATCTCACATTGTAACTAACACGATTTCATTAGTTTGTTTCATCGATTACACATTGAATAAGTGCATTTTGAAATTGGTGATTTCTTTTTACCATGCTGCAATACAGTTACGTGTACTTTTACTATCAATCTGATTGAGATTTTACAATAACTGCAGGCAGCCTTTACAGCAGATTGTTCAACAGCCCGGACATTAAAAGAATAAGTAGGTCAGCAATCAACAAGATATCGTCTGTCGTGATCTTAGTTTGATGGCAAAATAATTGGCTTAGCTTTGACTGGTCAGGTGACTGATATTTTAATGTCATGATCTATTCGCTTATTTTCTTCTTTCTGAACATATCTCTATGTATCATCTAGAACTTCTTTTGACATCACTTATGAAAATACTGTTTTCCTACAGAACATGATATTTATTTATTTATTATTATTATTTATTCAACAATCTTTTACGAGGGTAACCTGCTCAACAGAGTTGATTTTCAGCAGGGCCCTCTTTTACAAAAGTGACAAAAACACATTTTTAAAATACATGTTGTATAAAATACACAATATAAAGGTTCTAAAATGTGAAGATATTTACAATATAGAATATAAATAACATATAGTTCGATTAATCTATTGCCTGTTACAACTTGTAACAATAATATCTTATTCAAGCATACGTGCTATTTATTTTGCATACCGGATGAACATCTAAGTTAGTTGACAATCCTTAAGTACACAATCCCATCCCGATCACTAATTACACGTGTGTTTATATTCCCAGTGGAACACGTGGGTGTCATGTCACATCGTGCTATGCAATAATTGCAATTGCACAATTCTTCGGCAAATATAATAGACAATAAACTTTGATAAACGTACTAAGGTTACAAAAGTTCTATAAACTTTTCTCCTGTAAAATAAAAGACATTATTCTTAGGTTATCTTTAATGTATTCAGCATAATTCGGGACACTTGCGCTTTGTACTGTTGGGATATTGCTGGTGCTTTTAATCACTGATCATGTTAATTAAAACACAGATAGGATGTCAAGGAGGATGTTTATGCTATTTACTGTCTAGTCAGTTATCCTTTTAGCTTTTAATATGCATCATAAATAGTAGGTTACATTTACGCTTTAATGTGACATAGACCTATTAGTCTTGGCGAACATCTATCATGTTAAATGTGTGTGTTGCGTGCAATTGAGGAACATTTGCCAACGTGAAAAATGCTTTACATTGGCATGCATGGCGTTATAGAAAATCTCTTAATACATGGATAATTTTTATAAACTGAACTGAACTGAACTGAATATCGGAGGTGAACATGATGAGTCCCCATGTTAAATGCAGAGTTCTCCAGATTTTGCACTTGACGTGCAGCTTCACATTGGTAACCTCAAAAATGCAGTTTTCGTCATTAAAAGCTATTTGAAACACGTTGTTCATAACGACAAATAATATGCCAATGATAAACATAATCCACGTTGGCGCAAGTTTCTCGATCACACGTAACAGAGAATCATGCGTCAGGTTTCGTCATTAAAAGCTATTTAAAACACGTTGTTCATAACGAGAAATAATATGCCAATGCTAAACATAATCCACGTTGGCGCATGTTTCTCGATCACACGTAACACGTGCATTCAAATTGAGCCGAGCGATTTATTCACCAACCAACATGTAATTATTAATGTCTTCTGAATATCGGTGTTTGATAATCGTTGTAAAGCCGTGAAACTGTCAGTAACAGTTACCTTTCCAGAGGTCTATACTTTGAAATTTTTAAGTTGTATGTTTTCTATGGTTGGGTAATTGCGTTGTAAAAATGCAGTAAACGTATAAACTACACGTGATGGTGGAAAATAATTGTGATAAATATACTTTGTATTCATCCGTGTACCCACACGTGTCACCCTGCATATCGTAATACGGTCTAGTTACGTTACTGTACATCTGTTACTGCATTAATGTCAACCGCATGTGTTGCATGTCGCACATTAATTCCTCGACGCATTTCTAGGTTAATTATTGCTAATCAATTAGGAGAAACATATTCCAAAAGATAGCGGGTGTTGACAAGCTAAATAATCATTTGTGTTAATGCTCCATTTGGTAATGAGGACAGATTTGGATGATAGCCGAGCAGGCAGCTGCTAAATAAATTGCAATAATTTCTCGGTTAAACCCTTGCAATAATCCGGCTCACGTGACTTTTCGGTAAAACGTGTTATAAAAGTGCGAAATTTTCAAGCGACAACCGTAGTTGGCAATTACTTCAAGGTGGTTTTGCAATAATGTCATAGCCTGGTTTATAGTTATTTTTATTCTATTCCTGTTTTTCCTATAAATATTCAATTTGTTCCAAATATAGTCGAAATTGATGTTCGTTAGCCAACTTGTACAGTTACATTGACATGAATTTTAATCTGGGCAACCACACAACGTAATTGACAGTCAGCGAAAAAATCACTGACCATCCATGATTCGAACCTTGGACCTTGGCATTACTAGCGCCACGCTCTACCAACTGAGCTAATGAGTCAGATGGGGAAAATCGTCGATTTTATGTCTATAGGCCTTCAGTTCTAACCCCGTTCCTCTAACATCCTCTCAGAAGCTTAGAAAGAGGATATGGAAATCAATTCCGAATTTTTCGCTGACTGTCAATTACGTTGTGTGGTTGCCCAGATTAAAATTCATGTCAATATACATTTCACCACACGTTAAAATCTTTTCAAATATATGTACAGTTACAGTTTCTTCCAAATTTCTTAGTTAGAAATGGGGGAATAAAACTAAATTCAGAAATACATAACAATGTTATTATTTTTAATGGATTAAAGATTCAATATTCTGATGCGTGGTTTATATTTTGATGTGATCGTTTTATAAAGTACTAAATATATATTTAGTTATATATACATAATTACAAAACAATTTCAGCATAAACTATAATGCCTCTTTGTGTTAAAAAAATGTGAATTTTCAGTAACGAGTATCACGTGAAAACAACCTTGCAGATATTAGTCCATAAACAGGTGACTTATTCAATTCTGAAGACTGGTACTGTAAATCAAGCTTAATGAATTGAATACGCCAGAATAAGAACATCCCAACTCCAATAGCTCCCTTCTGTTAAGTTCTGTAAAATATAAATGCATACAAATCTCTGAAAATGCTTTCAAATCACTAAAAAGCATTTCCATGTCTTTATCCCAATGAAAGTGTCACATTTGACATTGTAGTTGAATTTTTTAGACATTGTTAGATAATTTTTCTAGCATATAGTTGCAGAGGGGAGCTCATGGAGTTGGAGTTTCCTTGTAATGGCTGTTTAAATATAGCAACTATGTACTATAACAATTATCTAACAATGTCTTAAAAAGTCAACTACAGGGTCAAATGTGACACTATGATTAGGATATTGACATGGAAATGCTATTTTAGTGATGTGAAAGCATTTTCAGAGATTTGTATGCATTTACATTTGATAAGTATATAAAAATTAACAGAACGGAGCTATTGGAGTTGAGATGTTCTTTTTCTGGCGTATTCAATTCTTTCATTAATGTTTATCATGAAATATGCTAAGTTCAGTGAAGAGGTAATCCGTGTTAATTGTTTCAGGGCATCCTGATTTCATCAACAAAAATCAGTGCTTGCGTCAAAATGAGTGGAATATTTAATAAGCCAAAACAGAGCCAAAAGGCAAAAAGATGGTCTGAATTTGAAATTATTTAACTATTCATATTCACTTTTAGAACAATACATCAAGTATTAAAATTCAATTATCATCTCAATTCTGTCCGCAAAAGGGTACTTCATAAGGGACAATGCATCTTGGATCCCTGCTTAATGACACTCAGGTCATGGTAAAGAAGAGAACCTTTAGGTCATAATTGATACCATGTTAAGTACACCGTTGATTCTGTCGTTGATGTCGGTTGGGTCAATACGAACGATAGCGGATTAAATTAGGTCTTCCTTTTGAACTTCCCTTAGCTCTAGGGTTTCCGATAGAATATTGATTGCTAGGGACGGGGGAGGAATTGAGGAGTTGTAATTAATTCTAATCAACATACAGGTGTTCGAGATAGTGAGCTGACTTCCATTGTAAAATTAATTCCTTACTTGTTATAAGAAATAGATATCACTAAATGTTAGCTTGTCGCAATTCAATTATAATTCAATAACAAATAAAATTTAAAATTGTGAATCTACAGATTTTGTACAAATTATTAATGACTTAATTGGGTTCTCACGTTTAATTCTGTAATTTACGTAACTATACTTGGACTGTCTCATTCACTACGTTTTTTCAGAAATTTGGAGATATCGCATAAGACTAGGATGATTTATCCATGAAACAAACTTGTTTTATACACTTCAATAGAATATTACTATTAATAGGTATCCTTGATTCTTGAATTAACAGCATCAAAGGTGAAAGAAACGTGTCTTATTAGTATAGGACAACAGTTGAGACTAAATGAAGAGGAAAACAAATTTTTAGCGAAAGGAATTAAATTAGACAGAGATTAATAAAAAACCTTGCATCTTTGATCACGAATCACGAGGACAAGTTTTGAAACCAAATAAGTAAATATGCTGTCATGTGTAGAAAGTGATCTACTTTTTCTTGGCAAACATAAATCGATGTTAACAAACTGAATCAAACCACTTCATACAAATTTAAATAAAAAAAGAAAAACCCAAATTTACATTGATGGAAAATTCATCGGCACTTATGCTTCACATTCACATTTTAACTTCACGTTTTTAATTTCAAGTGGTTTTGATGAATCAACAAATTCGAGTTGAGCTAACCCACGTAGGCAAAGTATCTGAGTGTGGACTGCCATTCCGGTCAAAAATAGAAAAACAAGAAAAGAAGCTGTGAAATGGAAGAAAGGGGCAATTTGGAGAAATAACCAAAAGCCTAAAGAAAAATAGAGTCCACTGATGACGCAAATCCACACTCATTAAACTGCCTGCCTAGGTGGGACATCCATGACGTACCAACGTCTCCATGCGTTGGCTCCGCCTCCCATACCCTACAGTTGAATGTAAACAGTGTCAAGGTGTACCAATTTTGAAGCAAAGAAAGCAAGTTAAGTGAGGGAAAAGTGGAAAACAACCGGAAAGACAGTCTGGTGACGTTTTGTGTTCAAAAAATGTAGGTGACCGCAGGTGATGTACCGGCAGCTTACCCCAATGGTGGTAACCATTGGAGCTTACAAACATAAATTCACCATACTCATTACAACAAAAGTATGAGATGTAGACAACCATAGGTGGTTACCCGCAGCCTCCCCCTCAGGTGGAAACCCAAGGAGGTTACAAATACATAATGATACAAACAATCCACTGCAGAAACAATCTAAGCTAAGTTGTACACAGCTTTAAAAGGATGTGTCTTTAGACGGGACTTAAATTGAGTAACATTGGGTGTCATGCGGAGCGAAAGTTGTAGTGTATTCCATAGCTTAGGTGCTATCACCGCCGAGAAACCTCTGCCATACGTGAGAGTTCTCCCACGAGGCTCGTTGAGGATGTTTTGAGATGCGGATCGTAAAGAAGTATTAACACGTTTGTTCTATAAAAATATACAACAAAAGTTACTAAAGAACGCAATCATGTATATACAATCCTTAAGTACACAATCCCACCCCGATCACTAATTACACATGTGTTTATTTTCTCAGTGGAACACGTGGGTATCATGTCACATCGTGCTATGCAATAATGGCAATTGCACAATTCTTCGGCAAATATAATAGACAATAAACTTTGATAAACGTACTAAGGTTACAAAAGTTCTATAAACATTTACCTGTAAAATAAAAGACATTATTTTAGGTTACCTTTAATGTATTCAGCATAATTCGGGACATTTGCGCTTTGTACTGTTGGGATATTGCTGATGCTTTTAATCACTGCTCGTGTTAATTAAAACACAGATAGTATGTCAAGGAGGATGCTTATGCCATTTACAGTCTAGTCAGTTATCATTTTAGCTTTTAATATGCAACATAAATAGTAAGTTACATTAACGCTTTAATGTAACATAGGCCTATTAGTCTTGGTGAACATCTATCATGTTTAAATGTGTGTGTTGCGTGCGATTGAGGAACATGTGTCCATGCGTGTCGTTATTGAAAAATCTCTTAATACATTGATAGCCGTTTTGTTGAAACTGAACTTCACTGAATATCGGAGGTGAACATGTTGAATCCGCTTGTTAAATGCAGAGTTTTCAAGATTTTGCACTTGACATGCAGCTTCACATTGGTAAACTAAAAAATTCAGTTTTCGTCATTAAAAGCTATTTGAAACACATTGTTCATAAGGACAAGCTAGGACAAATAATATGCCAATGCTAAACATAATCCACGTTGGCGCATGTTTCTCGATCACACGTAACACGTGCATTCAAATTGAGCCGAGCGATTTATTCACCAACCAACATGTAATTATTAATGTTGTATGTTTTCTATGGTTGCGTAAACAGTAAACATATCAACTAAACGTGATAATGGAAGAAAATAATTGTGATAAATATACTTCGTATTCATCCGTGCACCTAGTACCTGCGTGCCCCCACACGTGTCACCCTGCATATCACAATACGGTCTAGTTGCGTTGCTGTACATCTGTTACTGCATTAATGTCAACCGCATGTGTTACATGCCGCACATTAATTCCTCGACGCATTTCTAGGTTAATTATTGCTAATCAATTAGGAGAAACATATTCACAAAAGTAGCGGGTGTTAACAAGCTAAATAATCATTTGTGTTAATGCTCCATTTGGTAATGAGGGCAGATTTGGATGATAGCAGAGTATGCAGCTGCTAAATAAATTGCAATAATTTCTCGGTTCAACCATAGAATCTATGTTTAACCCGTTCAATAATCCGGCTCACGTGACATTTCGGCAACGAGTTATAAAAGTGCAAAGTTTTCAAGCGGCAACGGTGGCGGGCAATTACTTCAAGGTGGTTTTGCAATAATGTCATAGCCTAGTTTATCGTTATCTTTATTCTATTCCTGTTTTTTCCTATAATATTCAATTTGCTCCAAATCGGGTCGAAATTGATGTTCGTTAGCCAACATGTACAGTTACAGTTTCTACCAAATTTCTTAGTTCGAAATTGCGAATAAAACTAAATTCAGAATTAAAAACATGACAATGTTATTATTTTTAATGTATTAAGATTTAATATTCTGATGCATGGGAGTTTATATTTTGATCTGATCGATTTAGAAATTACTTAATATATATTTAGTTATATACCAGAAGATGAGACTATCTTAGTTATATATACATAATTACAAAACAATTTCGTATAATGACTCTTTGTGTTAAAAATATGTGGGACTAAAGGTCAGATCATACTTTTTTTGAGCTACCAAACATTTGGTGCATCAAGTCTTTGTTATCTTATAATCTGATATATAGTTACAATGTATTTTCTATTAGTAACGGAGGCTTGGTGATGAAAAATCAATACTCCACCAAATTTTCTTTGCTTTGTGATTTTCAACATCAATCATCCGTTTTTGATTAGAAGATGTATTGGAATTAATGTTATAACAAAGTAGTATGAATTGAGCTTAAGTGTACTTTAGGTCCCATCCAGAATTTTAGGGTTAGGGTTTAGAGTTAGCGTTAGGGTTAGTGTGAGGGATTAGGGTAAGGGTTAGGGTTAGTTTTAGGGTTACGGTTATGGTTATGGTTTTCCAATATGTAAATTATCAGTAACGAGTAACAGGTGAAAAAAACCTTGGCTGTACCTTTCTCCAGATTTGAGTTCTTAAACTGGTGACTTATTCAATTCTGAAGACTGGTACTGTAAATCAGGCTTAATGAATTCTTCCATTAATGTTTATCATGAAACATGCTAAGTTCAGTTAAGAGGTAATCTGTGTTAATGGTTTCAGGGCATCCATCAACAAAAATCAGTGCTTGCATTAAAAATAAGTGGAATATTTAATAAGCCAAAAAGAGCCAAAAGGCAAAAGATGGTCTAAATTTTAAATTATTTAACTATTCATATTCATGTTTAGAATAATACATGAAGTATTAAAATGAAATTATCATCTCAATTCTCAAAGGGTACTTCCTAAGGGAAAATACATCTTGGATATCTGCTTAATGACACCCAGGTCACAGTGAAGAAAAGAACCTTTAGGTCATAATTGATACCATGTTAAGTACACCGTTAATTCTGTCGTTGATGTCGGTTGGGTCAATACGTACGATAGCGGATTAAATTAGGTCATCCTTTTGAACTTCCCTTTAATAGCTCTAGGGCTTCTGAATATTGATTGTTAGGGACGGGGGAGGAATTGAGGAGTTGTAATTAATTCTAATCAACACACAGGTGTTAGAGATAGTGAGCTGACTTCCATTGTAAAATTAATTCCTTAGTTGTTATAAGAAATACATATCAAAATGTTAGCTTGTCGCAATTCAAGTATAATTCAAAAACAAATAAAATTTAAAGTTGTGAATCTACAGATAATTGTAAAAAAATATCAATGACTTGGGTTCTCACGTTTAATTTTGTAATTAACGTAACTATTTGTGGAATCTGTGTTTTGGAGTGTCTCATTCACTACGTTTTTCCGAAATTTGGATATATCGCATAATACTATAATGATTTATTCATGATACAAACTTCGATAGAATATTACTATTAATAGGTATTACTATAGTTTACCAAACAGAAGGCTCCTGGGTTCCAAATTTACGATCCATGTCATTTCACTCTGTGTTTTCTGTCAAATATTGAATAGATTTTTGACAAACACAAAATCTTGAATTCGTGTTTGAAATCTACTTTTAAAGTCTGCACATGTTTACTCTCTGAAAAATCATATTATTTTTCTCAAAAGAGTGATAAGCGTGACCCATTTTTAACAGAGTGACGATTTTAACTCTTAGAAAGAGTTAAGTACAATATAATTTAAAAAGAGTGAATTTTTAACACTTTTCGAAAGTTACTCCAAGGAAAAATGACATTCACTTTCGTTGAGAGTTTAAATAAACGTCGTCCTTGATTCTTGAAATGTTCAGAGTGAAACAACTGCATCAAAGGTGAAAGAAACGTGTCTTATTAGTACGGGACAACAGTTGAGACTAAATGAGGAGGAAAATACATTTCTAACGAAAGGAATTAAATTAGACAGAGATTAATAAAAACCCTTGCATCTTTGATCACGAATCACGAGGACAAACTCTGAAACCAAACAAGTAATGCTGTCATGTGTAGAAAGTGATCTTTCAATGCAGAGGCCACTTGTCTTAAGTAATTATGTCAAATTAAGGTTCCTAAGATAATATCGGGTCCATTTTACATTACATATTACTCTAGAAATGATATAAGTTTTGTTTTGTTCAATCTATACTGACAGTGACAATTAACTATATCTCATCGAGCAGGGTTCATTGTTATTCATGATTACATGATATTGAGCACAAACCTCATATCTTTTCGATAATAACTTGTGGCATGCAAAAATGTTCTTTGAAGTAAGCGCTTTACATAGATTCTGGATAGAATTATGTTATACTTACAGAGGTTGAAACGAACCAAGCTAAAATGTAAGTAAACTTTTTGATGTCATAAGAACACATTTCTATTGTTTACATCTAAATGAAATGAACGCAGCATACCTACATCATTGTATCAAAGTTTACTAAAGGTTAAAAAACATCACCATAATCCACACGCTACTATAATCAGTATGAAATACACGTGTACTTTTAAATCAATAATAAATATAATTTATTTAGTTGCTATATTGCACATCTGTAAAATATATATGTGAAGAGGTGATTTAGAGAGAGAAAAAAAAACTGATACATGACATGCAGATTCATAGAAGCGGATAGGATAGGCGCCTAAAAGATTTACTACAAATTATCATCACACGCCGGACATTCCCCTCATTTGTCAAATTGTTTAATGTTTGCATTGATAGAAAGTGCAAGGTTAATATAAATTTGTCTCTTTGAATTATCCTATAGGGAGCCAACTGAATAGCAGTTAAGGATGGGGTAGACCTTCAAATGGAATTAACCGTTTTTGTACTCTAACTCTCAAACTAATTGCATAAACTATATAAAAGTATATATTTTTAGAAGCGAATTTTTACCCTGAACATGATGATATCAGTTTTTGACCAAAAATGTCAATTTTGGCAAAACAATGCCAAAAAACACATTATTTGCCCCAAAATATATGGAAAGTCTGACTAAAATTTGCATTTGTAAAATTATGAATTTTTTTGTTTTTTGGAATGTAGAAACAAATGTCTTGGAAAGGTTTTCTCAAATTTTTGATTTTTATCTTAGTTTTTGAAAAATTGTCAAAATTAGACCAAAAATTGCCATTTTGGTGGCAGCGGTGGGATTTTGTATATTTTTTTACCTTTTTTTTAGCAATTTTTGGCAAATATTTGCCATCGAATTCAAAGTATGAACCGGTAACAAACATTTGGTGCAATGTATATGGCAATTCAATACATGTGCAATCTAGCGCGAAATTTTATTTGGTCTCAACTCGGTGTTGAAGTTATTTTATTTGGAGTCACTCGTCATTTTAACGTCACGACCAAATGTTTGGTAGCAAAAATTTTGTTTGGAGGCCGACTATGTTTTAACCCTATCTGTCGTAATATTTTGCCAAAAATGAACAAAATCCCACCGCTGCCACCAAAATGGCAATTTTTGGCCCATTTTTGACAATTTTTCAAAAACCAAGGTAAAAATCAAAAATTTGAGAAAACCCTTCCTAGACATTTGTTCCTAAATTCCAAAAAGCAAAAAAAAGGTCATAATTTCACAAATGCAAATTTTAGTTAGGGTTTTCAGGAATTTTTGGGGCAAAAAATGTGTTGGGTTGGTTTTTTTTGCATGGAAAATATTGACTTGAAAATACACCATAGCACCACGACAATCTACATGTTATGCTCAAAAATACACCATGATACACCACGACAATCCTCTTTTATACTCATAGTATAGTCATCCATCGCTGCTCACCTTCATCCCAACAACGTTTAGCTTTAGGGTATATCTGATGTACCACTGACGATGTAATCGTTGCACGCTTCGCCTCTTGGATGTACAGTTAAGACCAGTGTGCAACAGAGCATACATGTCGGCGTCAGACGATTGAGAATTTTATCTTCCGTATCAGTAACATTTTATCCAGCTTTAATGGTCTTACGTGAAAAGAAAGTACAAATGGTTATCTTTCAGCACACCAACATTATGCTTTACCCTTCTGTACGTCAATTATGAATAGTGTATCCCAGACTTATAATCGTTATAAAAGCAAATACGGTAAATCAAAAATTGATGTAAATTATCAGGCCTGTAAATTATTCAACCAATCATTCACTACATCTTCCACCTCTATCTCTTTTCATCTTCAGAAAGCATTACGAAGTAGCAACAGGTCTATAAAAAGGACTTTGGCAAAATATTACGACAGCTACTGTAAGTGATACCCCCAAAAATACGACTGAATTTATCATTATCTAAACAGACGAACTTCTGGATGAGATGAGTGCAAATAAAGTTACGAATATTTAGAATTCCCTATTACGCCATCTAAAACTCTTAACGTTTGACAATAAATGACTGGTTCGCAGTTTAGACAGAATTAATTTAATTATGTTCCAACAAGTGTCCACATTCCACCTTTGAACTATTATCTGTTCTTTTTTTAATAATATGAGTGGTGCTCTGGCAAAATGAGCGGAAAGTCGCGATTTTCATAATGGGGTGATTCCAAAGTAACGTTTGTGACCGAAAAATTAGAAAATTTCA
>JXSR01S006762.1:11625-45908 GCA_000969725.1 Ophiothrix spiculata
CTTTTTTTTAATAAGCTGACTGATTTTCTTTTATGGGACTTCAATCCTGATTGAAAAGTTTCAAGAAAAAATACGAAAAATGGCCTTACACTTATAAAAGTAAAAATGCAAAAGCATTTTATATCTGACCACGTCTATAAAGGACGCTAAACAAAAGACTCTAGTGTAATATCGTTATCAATATCACTTTTGATCATAGGGCATTTCATCATAATGTACGATTGCGACTGCAGTCCTAATGTGCTTATTATAAGGTGATGTTAAAAAATGCACCTTTTCCCATTTGTCTGACAAAATCTTTGATTGGTTGAAAAAATTCATGGAAAAAAATATTCAGAGGAGGGCGGTCAAGCCATTGCAAAGTTTTCATGAAGAAGTTGTTGTATTATTTTCAATACATAGTTGATTGCTCTGCCAATTGCGATACATGTAAAATGTATGGATTTGTGTTTAAATACCTCACCCTAAAATTAGTAAATCGTGTCCTATGCTGCCTGGGAATATTAGCAATGAGCAGAGTTTTGATGAAAAATTGACTAGCTGCTGAGATTGCTGTCAAGAATAATGTGTGTTGTATTTATGTTGGTGATCAATGGTTTCTAACATTGTCAGAATTTAAGATTATTCCAGAGATGGATATGACCAAGTCCACTGAACACAAGGGTATGGAATGCACATGATAGAAAACGTACGTACGTGAGTCATCCGAAACTGGGACCGTGTGACTTCGGCACCGTGTCTGTTGCGCGAGAGGCTTCGGAGACATGACACATTTGGAAGGATTGTGTCCATAGAAGGATGAATTCAGATAAATGGATGGTGATCTTTTGTAGATTGTGGGTGCGAGTCTAGATCGATCTTCCAGATGCTTGTGTGCATGGTGTGTGCTAAGAATGAGCGTGTCATTTGTAAATTAGAATCTGGACTTGTGTGGTTATTCAAATCATAAAAATCTGAATTAAAAACCTTATCTCAACATGTTGCTGTGATGGAGGTGACAATGTAATGAAAGTGACTTTCTTGTCAATGCCATGTTACAACAATCACGAGAGATCTAGGCCAGGTCAGACGAACGATGAGGTTACATTTACTACAATAAATGTTGCTGTCGTAATACGTCTGACCCGGGTTTATCACAATCGGGTTGTTGTCGCTTTAAAAAAAATTAAAACAACGACAATTTCCATCGTTAAGATAGATTTATTGTAATAAAGTTGAAAGTAATGTGGTAAAAATACCGTGTGACCGCATCTCTTTGTTGTAAACATAATGCGATAACTCTTGTCAACCGTAACAAATGACCTTAGTTCAATTAAGTAATTGTAATTAGTTTGGTCCTCGTGTGGCCGGAATGTAATGCGACATGATTGTAACAAATTATTTCAAAAAGTATGTCTGATCACATGTCGTAATAATTGATTACGACAATAAAATTATTGTAGTAAATGTGACATCGTAAATTTGTCTGGCACCGGCCTTGGAATCCAGCATCATAATAATCATACCGTAAACATAATGTGGCAAACTACACGAGAGCTCTGAATGTACATCGATGTACATTCCAGGAGTAGAGATTGTGTCTACACGATGACGCGTCACCAGATGTGGATTTACGCTGCGTATTCAACTGTGCGTATGTGTTTGCAGCTACGCGTTATACCTACTCGTACTACCAAGCCGCTTGTCAATGCGCATGCACACGTAGCGTGTGAGGCGCACGAACGTATCGAGTTGAATGTACATGGATGCTCATCCTAGGAATCTACATGGATGTACATTCCAAGCTCTCATGGCCCAAAATTTTACGGAAAAGCTAACTAAATTTTGCTTTGGAAAAATTTTCAACCATTTTACTTTTTAGAATCTAGAAAGCAATATCTAGGAACACATTTCTCAAATTTTGATTTTTTTTTTGAAATATTGCCAAAAATAGGTCAAAAAATGTCATATTTTGCCAACAATGGTGTCAGGAGTGGGATTTTTTGACATTTTTGGACCAATTTTTGGCAATATCTCCCAAACTAAGACAAAAAAAAAAATTTAAAAAAATGCGTTCCTAGATTTTTCTTTCTAGGTTCTAAAAAATAAAAAAAAATTTACCAAAGCTAAGTTTAGTTAGCTTTCCTGTAAAAGTTTAGGCCAAAACACGATTTTTGGACCTTTTTTGGAACTTAGTACCAAAATTTCACATTTTGGTCGAAAAATGACCTGACCATCAGGTTCAGCATGTAAATCCTCTTCTAGAAATGTATACTTTTATTTGAATTTAATTATCTGTTGCTGAATTACAGTGCAAAAACTGTTTCTGAAAACAAAGGGTTGACAGGGGCCTTAATTGAGAGTAACTTGGAAGAAAATTTTGATCTCTAAATTTCCTAGGCGAAAAGTCCAGATTCTCATCTACACTTGTTATTAAATGTGACTTCTAATTTTGTTAAGAAAAGTAGAATTATGGAGAACAGTATCTTAGCTACCAGTAAATTACTGAAATGTATTGTGTTGATGTCATATCTTGGCAATGAGAGATTATGGAGAAATGCTTTTGAAAGGGCCATGAAGACAAACTTCGCATTGAACAGTAAGGCGTTTGTCAATTGTAATCCCAGCCCCCGGGTACCCGGAGAATGCGGCCTTATGCGACATGAATTCGATTTAAAAAACTGACAACTTCCCTTCAGCTTCCACTGAATTCCCTGCACAACGGGAAAACATTATATGTCAAATTCACAACGAGTTCCCGGCCCCCAACCATGGGGAATTTGACCGACGTCCCGCCCAGGTCTGCACATAATCCCGACTCGATAGCCTTTCCCTGCATACAGTCACAGGTATTTACAAGTGATGTGAGTCCCCACCAAATGTTCCCAACACGTTTCCCGACTGATTATTTAAATGACATAGTCCTCAACATTTTAACGGCTAGCTGGAACACAATTTACAACCAAAGTCCCCGCTATGTCTCGCCAACTTCCCCGTACGCGCCGGGTACCCGGGGGCCGGTATTATAGTTGACAACCGCATAATATGGCCATGTGTATTGTTGGTAAGTGTTGGTATGGTCTACAGGGAGAGAATGATTGCAAGGTAGAACCGGTGATAAAGGCATATCTACATGGAGCTTTTGATTCAAGTTGAAGGAACCCACCGTTATTACAACTATGTGCTATCGAAACAGAGTGCAAATCTAAATCAATCCACATCTCTATGAACCATTTTGCAACTACATTGCTCTACATGATTGTTAGATCCGGATATGTCAATGCAGTGTCATGTGCAGGCCCGTAGCCAGGATTTTTTCGAGGGGGGTGCGGATTTTCAAAAAGTGGACCTTTTGGAGGAAAAAAAAATCGTTTTGGTCGACCCTTAACTAATTTTAGTGGTTTTGACAAAGTGATAAGCAAAAAAAAGAAAAAAGGGTTTTAGCACTTTTGCAAGCTTTTGTGAAGTATTTTATTAAAAATGACCTTCATTTACATATTTTGGTGCTTTCGGCGTTTTTTTGGTGGACAATTAGGGACTTTTTGTGGACCTTTTTTTGATTGTCATATTTGGGGGGTGCGACGCCACCGCACCCCTCCTGGCTACGGGCTTGGTCATGTGCATGGCAGATCTGGATCATAGATGGGATCTGCAGCATGTGGATTGATTCGGGGGTTTGTTCTTGTGAATGTGTTATGTTTTGTGAGTGTCTTAAAGCCAATTACAAATTTGAAGAATGTTTCAAGATGATGTACTTACAAGGTATGTAGTATGACATTAAGATATGATTGAGATGTTTGAAGAATATGGTGGTTTTGATTTTTTGATAGAAATGCAAAAAGGTGATTAAATAAAGGTCAAAAAGACTTGTCTATTAGGTATATTCTAGATCGGGGGTCACATAAATGAATAAACGTGTAGGGTAAAGCGTCAAATGTGATTGTGACTTTTTCTCAGTGTATTTCTAATGTATATTTGAGTGCTAAAATGTCAATTAGTACTAGTCAAAAGTGACTAAACTTGGTGTGTGTACCTGCAGCTGAGAAAATTGTTTTATATGCTTTGTGAAACTTAGAAAATAAGCAATAGGATGAACTCTAGCTGTTTAAAATATTTGATTAGTTGAAAAATCAGCATCATATTTGAGATAAAGATCACATATTCAAATCTTTGTGAACTGTGCCACCATGCATAATTGAAACATGTCCTTCATGTATACCAAACTTTCAGTGTCTCAATTTACCACATGTCCAAATTGCCCCATGCCATTCTATATATGTGATCTGCCATATTGAAAGGTACCTTAAGGTCGGCATAGTGAATTACGAGATACGGGCCATTGAAGCTTAGTCCTGGCACCATGACTTGACTTAGTGTCAAGTCATGGGAAATGCTATGTAGTAAAACTGTCATTTAAGCATGTCTGTACAGACCATCTCAGGACTAAGTCCACACCTCAAAATCAACCAAAATATTGAAGCTGCTCACAAATTTTATAATTAATAAGCTCCTTGAGAGTCTTGTGCATCTCATGATAGGTGGTTTGTTGACATTTAGAATCAAAATGTGTGATTTATGGGCCTAAACTTACCTTGTATGTTGTAACATTGGGTTTCCGAATTTGACAACCTCAACTTTGTTAACGTCCAAATTTTGGATGATAAATTTCATCTTTGGGTTTAAATTAGGTTTGTAATGATTCTATACTATTAAAAAATGTTGCTGAGTGGATTTTTTTTTTTAATACTTTCCAAGGTCGAATTTCTAATTTCATCAGAAACGTTACCTTAGAACTGTATTGTATCATATTAATCAGGTTTCAACATTCAAAACATAAGAAAATACGTTTAAAAACCAAGATAAAAATCCTCTCTCCATTAAAGTTTTACTCATTACTTGATTTCCTCAAGAATTATAGTTTTTCGAATCGGCCTGTTGCCTTTTACCAATTTGGATGTAACTTTGCAGTCGAACATCCGATAACTAAAAGCAATATGTCATTTTGAAGCTTAAAATATAATCTTTTAAGATGAGACCAGAACCAAAAAATCAATTTTGCTTTTGAGACCCCTAACCCTAACACTTTTGACCACTTCTTCATTTAAAAACTATCTCCTGCAAGTCAAAAATGGTGGATTTTCACCAGGATTCTAACCCACAACGTCCCGCTTCCCGGTCCAATTATCACTATGTGAAGCCACTGAGCAGGCGCTGTCATGGCAGCGATTTCGTGATCATAGCTAACTCAGGTCTATGATGTATTTGGACGCGAATTTCTTAACTTTGTGGAATGGGACATTGTGAGATTCGATGGGGTTAGGGTACCTTTCGATATGGCGGGTCACATTTATTTCGTATTGTAGTATGATGAGAATTTTTCTGTTTGTAATATTTTGTGCACTAAGATGAAGTGAAATGAAAGAAGAAAGAAAGAAAGCAAAATATTGCTTGAAAGCTAGAGAGTCTATGTCTAAAGTTGAGATCAAAAAGATTTTTTGTATTGACTTGTGTTAAAATATTTCATTTCCATAACAGATTTGCATATTTCCATAAAAAGTAACACATCTGAGAGGTTTTAATGCATAGCCTTTGGATTCAATCATTTTTAAAAAGCCTTAAATCTGTAATATGGGATTTTTTTTAATGCTAGAGCAAGTGCACAAGACAAGTCAAAAACTACAATTTCTATTAAAATATAACACCATGGACTTAAAAAATAAAGAGTATTAGTTTATGAAAATCTATCGAAAACTGTATTATTTTAATAAGTGCCTTTTGAAAAGAATAAGACCCTCAGTATTCAGTATCAAATGTATGTCATTGCTTAATGCATGATATGTAAATTACTTACATGTTATTTGCATACCTGCATTTTGATCATAGGTTCCGACCCAGGGATTTATGAAAGTCTGAACTGTAGGTAAGTGGTATCAGTCTGGCAACCCGTTAGCAAATTTTTGTCTTGTGCATTTTTGTTCTAGCAATTCAGTTAGAAATCAAAAGTACATTGTGGCTCAATTGCATTAGTTTGTATTTCTTTTAAGTGAATGTAGGTTAATAAAGGTGTATTTCAGTTTTAAAAAGATTATGTGTTAAAATCCATTAGATTTGTATTTTAGAAATGTTGATTTTAGGTGAAATGCGTGCAAAGTGAATTTAGTGAAAGATGGCTGAACGTGTTTTTGTGTAAGTGTGCAGGCTATTGTATGTGTTCAATGCATGAAAGTTACAATATTCCCTGTAAGTGTTTGATGTGTCTGTATTTGAGACATGGCATATATTTTTTTAATAAAAAAGAAGGAACTGGCAAGTGTTGCAAAGGAATATTTATCATTTTTGGATATGTGATTACCCCTCCCTGTTCCTCTTGACATCAATCTGCGTGTGTTTTAGTTCTTGATGTATTATTTGGTGGTTCTTAGTTAAGCAGTTTTCTTAGTGTGCATTGCACTTTCCACTTTTTGCAAATTTCTTGCACAAAGAGTACAATTGTTCAACATTTATTTTGTTCAACATTTATTTGATGGGCGATTCCAAAGTAACGTTTGTGACCGAGAAATTGAAAAATGTCACTTTTAACTGGCTACAGAACCTAGCATAAACATTATATCCACAAGTTTGTTGTTGATAATGGTGCTCAGTAGGGGTCAAGACATGTAGGTGTTTAAAAATTAAATTTATTGCCAAAATCCTGAATAAAGTTCATTGAACGTTCGGTAACGTTTGTGACATCGCACGGAAATAGATTTTTGCTCCAAATGATTTCAAAGTTAAAAAATTCTCTGAGGTGTTAGTGATTTTTCTATTGCACTTTACACATATTTACAAATATTTCATAAAAATTGTAGGAAATTCTATCGTCAGAAGTTATTTTAATGAATTGTTTCGTGTGGTAATGTTTGTCACATTTTTTGAAAACCCACTTCCCAAAGGAATTTTCTAATGAAATTTGCCTCAAATTAGGAGATCATGAATACATTGACATTGTTGAAATAAAATTTGGACATGGGCAAATCAATTTTTTTTCGCATCCCCGAAAAAATGATAATTTATGCTAATTAGTTAAAAAATGATGCTGTCGATCTCGATTTTTTTCGCCAAAAGAAGCCCAACTAGTATTTAGGCAATTACATAAATTAACAGCCCGAAATATTGCAGCATTAAAATGCAAGAACCGAAAAAACAAATGTTGGGTACCATAGTACCCCCCCCCCCTCTTTGCAGTGAAGTGTTAATGAGGAAACTACCATAGAAATATGTTGTGAAAAAACTGGAAACAATGCATCACCTCAAATAGATTTTTGCAAACATAAATAAATGTATTTATCTTTCATAAAAAATAAAAAAATAATTAAATAAAAAAACAATTATTGTAAGACACCTTTTTAAAAGTGTGGTAATTTGTCACAATTTTATGCACAAGTGAAGGTGCTTCCACAGCCATGCGCTTCCACATTTACCCCCTCTAACTGCTAATATAACACCCTGCGAATACATTCATTTTATGTGCAGATCTGTGTAATGAAGTTTTAAAATGCGCGGAAAGGTCATGATTGTCTGATTTCGCGGAAAATTCTGCTCGCGGAAAATATTCCCGTTTACAGTATTCCCAACAAATCTTGGATTGACAAAGGGATCAAGATTAAATGTGTTGCCCAAGGACATAGCCCATTTGAAACCAGAAATATTTATTTGACAATTTAAACAAAAATCCAAGCAGTGGTTGCATTTACAAACAGTGGGGCCCAGTACTCTGGATTTTTGTTTATAGTGTCCAATAAATTATTGTTCGGCCTATAGAGTCTTACATTGTGCTACAAGACGACACGTGCACATGCTGCCTTCGAGTTCTTGCAGCAATATATGAGCCACCATAGTATAGTGGAATTTCAGAATCTTAATTTGCTAAGATGTTTATCGGGCTTAAAGGGAGCATGGGATCGCAAATACCTAATCTTGATTACTGCAGTAATAAATTCTTAGAACCAGCTGATTATATACCCTGGTCATATATCTTATCTCAAGGTCTTTGCAGGATTAGGTTTAGGTATGCAAACTGAAAAGATCGTGTGTGCATATTGAACGAATTCGTTGGCTGCATCACATACGGTCCTATGTCACGAAATACGTGTTTCGAGAAAAACGTGGCTTAAAATTTTCCTCTCATAATAAGCTTGAAAAACACCTAATGTGTTATTCACTACCAGGCAAAAGGTGATATCATTACGAAAACACTTCAAACTTTTTAAATAAGTAAAATTTAAAATTGGTTATCTAGCCAGCACTGTTTTATTTAACTGTGAACTTATTATTAAAGCTTTCATTATACAGGGTAGCTTCTTCAGTGGCTAAGCACTGCTATTCTAGAAGGCCCTGTTACAATAATTGTAATACAAATAAAACATGATTTACAAATATTAACAAGAAATTTATATAAAATGTAAAATTATATATACATATCATATACAAAACATAAAGCTATAGTTAACATAAATGACACATTTTAACCAAATGGGGAACATATTCAAATATCATTGATTAAATATTTGAATTGTCCAAGGGACAGAGAATTAAATTTTGAATGAGTCTCAGTATCAACAACATTGTTCCAAAGGTTTGCTGCTCTGACATGAAAAGTTCTAAAGCCAGAATTTGTTTTAAAACGGGTAACAACAAGCATGTTTGATGAACGTCCCCTTGTACTATAACTATGGGTAGTATGTGTGAAAACAAAGTTCGAACACAAATAATAAGGAGCTTCCCCAATGAGACACTTAAATAACATAATAAGAACATGTTTCTTCCAAGTTACATCAAGCTTTTGCCAATTGAGATCATTCATCATAGAATCAACTGAAGTTCTAATATCTGCTGACAGGATGATTCTAGCAAGGTTGTTCATAAGAACTTGAAGCCTGTTAGTAAGAGTGAATGAGCTATTAGACCAAACTTGACTACAGTAATTAAAATGTGGAAGAACTAAAAAATCAGCAAGTTTTTTGAGAATATAACTTGGAAGGTAATATTTGACACGACGAATAACACCACAACGTTTAGAAACATTGGAAGCAATGAATTCAATATGTTGAGCCCAAGTCATTTGAGCATCAAATACAAGACCCAAATATTTGAAACAATCAACCCTTTCAATAATTTCACCATTATATATCAATGAAATTTCTTTAAAACTTTCAAGCCTATGAGATGAACCAAAAAGCATAAATTTTGTTTCATTGAGATTTAGAGTAAGATTATTTTCCATAAACCAATCAGCCACTATACTCATATTATCATTAAGACTATTTTGAAGAGAAGAAGGGTCTGATGAGCTAACCAACAATGAAGTATCATCAGCATACATAACTGATTTACATAAAATATTATATGGAAGATCGTTAACAAAAATAATAAATAATAAGGGACCTAATATAGACCCTTGTGGAATTCCAATATCAATAGGTTTTAAATCAGATAAAGAAGAACCAATTTTAACAGATTGCATACGGTTACTGAGATAAGATTTAAACCAATTAATTGAGTTCAGTGTCACTGAAACCATATTTCTTGAGCTTTTTGATGAGAATGCTATGGTTAACGGTATCAAAAGCTTTTTTGAGGTCAAGAAATATAGCACCAGTGACCTTTCCCTCATCCATGTTTTTAAGAATAAAGTCCTGAACATCAATTACGGTAGTTGATGTCGAGAAATGTGAACGAAATCCAGATTGTGTTGAGCTAAGAAAATTATTTACAGACATGTATGAGTAAACTTGATCATGCACCGCACGCTCAATTATTTTTGACACAATACTTAGAACTGAAATTGGATGATAATTGCCTACATTAGATTTACTGCCAGATTTAAAAATTGGAACTTATAGATCAGTATGTGATAAGGATTTTAAGTGTTTTCCAAACGATGTCCTAGATGGACCCATATAGACCTGTATGCAACGTATTCATTGCCGTATCATAAAACCGTGTGATTGTCTTATCGGTGTTTCACATAGGGTTCTATCTTAGATAGAAACCCAATGTAATGCAGTTTCACGTACGGTTATATAACCGTACGTCGAGATAGGACCGTATGTGAAAACATTAATTTGAATTTATTGCACATTAATCAAATGTGTTAATTAATATCAAATTAATTAGGTAGAAACCACATCTGAAATTCTGCAATCTTGGAGAGTTCAAATTTCAACGTCACAGTATTAATTCCCAATTTTCTCAAACATTTTAAAAAATACGATATAGAACAGTATGTGATGTAGCCGACGAATTGTGCACAAAATGTAGGGAATGAGATTAAAAGCCACAGATATATAAAAAGAAGATTCCAAACTTAACTACAATTTGGAACCCTGCGGTCCAAAAGATGACTGAAGCTAAGTTGATTACTCTACATAAAAGGCCCAAACGAAAATTTCTTGGGCGATGTAAGCAAAAATACAGGACAGGATTAGTATTTGCAAACAATGTGGCCTTGCACTGTGAATTTTTGTTTCTACTATCATCAAAAAGCAATATAACTTGCGTGAATGCAAACCAAGTTGAGAAAAGCTGAACTGCATTGTATTTTCATGTCATCTGCAGCTACAATCTATTTGGGTTTTGAGTATAAGGGACCATTCACAAACACTTGTTGGGGGTCTGATGCAAAAATTTCACCCTCATAAGGGGAGGGCCTTGAAAAAAAATTACTACAAATTTTCTGGTAAAAATTGAGTTTACATGCTTTTCTGTGGGGTTGACCACAAAGGGAGCCTTCGCAATTTTTTGAGGTTGAAAAGGGGGGCCCCGAAAATTTTGCACAATTTTTTTTTTTGCATTAGGCCTCCCTACAAGTGTTTGTGAACAGTCCCTTAACTCAGTTTTATCATTATATTTCATTAAAGATACACAATTTGTTTGCTTGTTTACAGAACGGGGGGAAGCAAGCAAGAACAAGCGCACCAAAGAAGAAGATCTCCTCCTCCTCGAAAACAACCAACCAAAAGAAGACCAAGCAGCAGCGAAGAGCAATGAACCAGCGCCCCCTATAATACCGCTACAAGGTCAGGAAGAAGATAGCTGTTACCATAGCAACGATGACTTGGACGAGATGGTCGCCGCTGGAGGAGCTGCAGCTGCCGAGGTTGAGAAGAAACTCCAGGAGCTGAACTGGGATTCGGATAACTTGGAAGTGTCTGCTTGCTAAGGCTGAAATTATACCGTAATTTCCGAATTGTAAGCCGCCTTGAATATGATAAGTCATGCTCTTGGGGGGAAAATGAATAAGTTTCAAATGTAGGTGTATTATCCCTGCAGTTGTATAAGCCTCAGTACAGTAAAATAAAGTCAATGTACAAGTCACGGTTTGTATTTTTGGAAATTACAAACCGTGACTTATAAATTGACTTTATAAGTTACGGTTTGTATTTTGGAAATTACGGTATGCTTGTGATGGGAGGCCTATTGTAGTTAAAACATATGTTTTCTTTTTTATCTTTAATTGCCAATGTTGTTTACCTTGCACTATTCCAGCAGTTCATAAGGCCAAAAAAAATAGTTGTGTTGCCCTCACAGGCCCAAAGTGGTGGGGACGGCCAGGCCGGATTTTTTTTTTTTTAATAACCATTACAGATGCCATGTGTAACAGAAACAGGGTCATAAAAAAAGCTTTTCTTCTCTTAAACTTCGCCAATATACACATTTTGGAACATTTTCGCGGCTGGAAATCAGGCAAAACTCAAGAATTTTGGTGGGGGGAAAAAAAAACGGGTCGGGATTTTCCACAATTTCGACCAGGCCGGCGGAGGGCAACACAACAATTTTTTTTGGCCTAAGAAGAGGAGATTCATTTTGATGTTACATATTTCACCTTTTTAGTCCCAAAAGTGTCAGATTTTTTCTAAATATATTGCAAGCAAGCGTTTGTATTCTTCTTGTATTTTGGATAACCACATCTGAACATTCAAAGCCTTGCTCAATTTCTTAGAAGTATTTTCAGTAGAATCCAAGCTGTATTTGTGCGTGTGTGTGTTTTAAATTGCGCACACTCTGTCAAAGTTTAGGATACATATGTGACCCGTCATATTGAAAAGTACCTTAAGGTCGGCATAGTAAATTACGAGATAACGGGCCATTGAAGCCGAGCATAGTCAAAAATTACGTCCAAGGCCGAATTTCTAATTTCATCAGAAACGTTACCTTTAAAGTGTATTCTATCATATTAATCAGGTTCCAACATCCAAAACATAAGACAAGTGTTTTAAAAACCGAGATAAAAATACTTTCTCAATTCAAGTTTTACCAGAACAGAAACTTTAAACTTGATTTTCTCAGAACTATAGTTTTCTAAATCAGCCCGATGCCTTTTACCGATTTGGATGTAACTTTGCATTCGAACATCCAATAACCAAAAGCAAGGTGTCATTTTAAAGCTTAAAGTATAACATTTCAGATGAGACCAAAAAAAAAAACAATTTTCATTTTTGGACCCTTAAGGTACCTTTCGATATGACGGGTCACATATTGTAGCACAATTCAGATAAGATTTCCAATGTTTACATACTGCCAAGTTATTCTTTATTTGTTTAAAAAATCAAATGATTTTTTTTTTGATATGTACCATCTCTTCCCTATCGCCCATGCCTGACCTGCCAATCTGTAAATTGCTTATAATTTATTTTCAAATTTATAATTTGAACTTAATGGTACAAGTTATTGAAATTGTGTGCTTAATATGAATCTGTAATATAAATTTTAGTTTTTATAGGTTTTTCTGGGATTACCTAATGGGTAGATAAAATGGGGCTGTTTTGTGTAATTTCTCAGGTTAAAATTTAAAAAAACATCCCTCGCCAAACTCTTCAGCTACTGCTTGATTTGTAAAGGTAATTTTGATTGGATGTTTAATATGAAATGCTCAGCCAATCACAGTAAGGCTTTCAAAGGGGCTGAATGTTAAATTATTACACTTTTGTGCTGAATTTTGTAACAAATCATGTGATTGGCTCAGTAAATATAGATAACAAGATTCTGACCAATGAGCTGGTTGGTTTCTTAAGGATGAGATTCATTCAAATGAGTATTAGATGTATAAGACAAAGATAGCAAGAATGAATTGTATAAGAGTGCATAATAGTGAATTTACACTGATGTAGGGAGAGCTGATAATACATGGAATAGCCTTTTTCACTGATGTAGGGAGAGCTGATAATACATGGAATAGCCTTTAGTATAAACAACTCATGTTGTATCCCATCATGCATTGCATGCTATCAAGCTTATTTGTATCCTATAGAGATACCTTATTAGCAACGATACAAAAAATGTATATTTGTCATATGTAGAAATTTAATTTACTCGCAAACAAAATTGATGTAAATATTCAATCGAAATTATATGCTCTGCATGTTTATTAATAAAGACAAAAATATGATAACGTAAAAAAAAATAATCTATCGAGGTTTTTCTATATAATAGTGATTAAGAATATATGAGAATAACGTACCATTTTCGTGGTAAGTGAGTTGCGTTGTGAGCTTGTAAATAAGAGAGAATTTTTCGTGTCACTTTATGATTCTTATACCTTTAGTCTGGTGCAATATATTAAAAGTTAAGCATAGTTTGGTAGTGTTGTGTACGGCATTTATTAAATTTACGTATACACCTCCCCATTTTAGGTAAAATGATCAAGTGTTTCTGGTCTATGACCTAGTGTTTCTAGTCTATGACCTAGTGTTTCTAGTCTATGACCTAGTGTTTCTAGTCTGACCTAGTGTTTCTAGTCTATGACCTAGTGTTTCTAGTCTATGAACTAGTGTTTCTAGTCTATAAACATTGCCTTGTTAAATAAGATTGCTTTGGAAATTTGTTCCTTCTTAGAGCTAAATTCATGAAACATAATTTCCAATGTTAAGCTTCATATTAAAAACAAAATGAATGCATCATTAACATGATCGATTGTGGATAATTTTTAATAAAATTTTAATTAAATAATTGTTGCACTGATATAAATAACCAAATAATCAAGTAATGGTATATAAATTTTCAAGACTAAAACTAATGATTTCAACGAATGACAATCAATTTCTAGAAATACAATCCTGCCAAGCTATGCTTACACGGCATTTGAAAAGCTTTAGTGCATATTAGAAACGCTGTAAGGATGGTGTGTGTTATACTTTATATTGTATACCATAGGTGTGTGTTCAATTCTTTACATGTATAGTACCAGCCGAGCTGGATTTTATTATATATAATAGGGTGGTCAGGGGATAGTTGGAATGTGTTGGAAATGAAAACATCACAAATTTCTCCTAATGCTTTATAGTGATTGAAACTTGGGCTCCAAGTTCAGAGCTAAAATCTGAAACGTTTTGCCTTCCCATATATTCCTCCTATCCTGCGAACATCCTATGAATCATACATTTTCCCCAATTATCAGTTTGTCATGTGCAAGGCAAAACACATTTTTTTCAAATTCATGGCATTTTGTCATTTGTACTAAGCAAAAAGTCTGTTGTTCAAAATCATTCTTTTTGCAAATGATATAAGTCTTGGTATAAGGTATTTATGGTCACATTTCAGGGAATGTTTTAAATGTTTTGTTGCATGACAGCACTTTCAATCATGATTCTTAAATGGTGGAGACATCTTTGTTTCAATTTGTTAATGTCCACTCTTGACATTGTGGTAGCGCATATTTTTTTTCAATTATATTTTGATATTAACTTAAAATGTGGCTGCAATGTGAACATGAATGCCTTATCAGCAGCTATCATATTTCAAATTTTTGTTTCAATAAAATTGAAAACCAGCGATGTATGTTGATGACACACACATGTTGGTAGAGTATATCATCCAAGAGGTTTTGTGTTAAAAGGTGCTAATCAGAACATCACTGACTTCATTTTGTCATTGATTTTCAATTTAAATGCTTGATTCAAGACTTTAGGAACTTTTAAATGCCATTTAATCTTTCAAATTCACTGTCTAATCACCTAACTAGCTTAACAAAGAATGTGTCAAAAATAACAGGCAGGTTACTTTTTCAAATGGTATCAGGGAAACAGAGAATGGGAAGTGAAACTGACGGGCTAAAAAGTGTGCCTACCCCAAAGGGTTGATTAGCTGCAATAATCAGCTGATTATTACACCAAATCATCCTTTATTGCAGCAAATCTGCTCTATATGTAAATGATGTACCATACTACATCACAAAATAACCTTCATTATGCACCTACTAGGGTTATCCCCATTGTTATAGGCGCATTAATCTGAAGTTGTTTACGACACGAGGTGATGTATATCTCTTTAATACTAGTGAAGCGTTTGATTTCTACGGGTTGAATGGTGAATATACAATCAGTTCTTTCTGTATGTGACCTCTGCGTGACTTATTCATGGTGGGTACAAATTTTGTCCACTGACTTGGAATAGGAGTTTCACGGCACCTGACGGTATCAAGATAGTAGCACTGCTGGTTTCAAACACGGCAGGGAGGAGATTAATAAACTTTAGAAACCTCTATAGGCCAAACAATAAATTTTTAGACAATGTAAACAAAAATCCAGAGTACAGGGCCCATTGTTTGTAAATGCAACCCTTACCATGGATTTTTGTTTAAATTGTCCAATAAATTATTATTTTGCCTATAAATAGCATTTACCTTACAAATTCACTGCCTCACCACCTACCTACACATGAGTGTGTTTGTAACATACATCGAAAAATAATCACACAAAAAGGTTTTAGCGTTGTCATAAGTGTAACACGTAATATACATTGAAAACAGTTCAAGATTTTGTCTTGAATCAGTGTGTGGTATGTATTTTTTATTGTACAATATCTGGCATTTTATCAACTTTTGTGTGTAAAATGAAGTACAGTACAGTGTCATAGTAAGCCTTGTTGACTCTTTTTGTTTTTAGTTAAAGAGATAAAATTTATGGAAATTTTTGCTTTTCACAGTGCTATATGCTGCCGGCAGTTGCTATTGGGGTTGTCTACACAAGAGGGCCGACCTGAATCAATCCACATGTCTGATTAAACGGCTTTGTACTTAGAGTAAATGGGTACAGATCCGGATCTGTGCATATGCATCTCGGGAGAATATGGATCTCGGGAGAATTTATATCCAGAGTTAGCGTTAACTATCCAATCACTATTTTTGTCAGAAAACTTCGCTACATGTCATCTCAATCATTATTTTACAACATGAATGTTGGTGGCATACCCTGCGTCTCATATTGTGAAAAGCAAGAATTGTATAAGCTTCTTGAAAGTCTCCGTTTCATTTTTATGTAATCCACGATAGCTTTGTTTCTTGAGGTTTGAAATGGAACAGTAGCCATGAAATTACTGTATAAATGGTATTTTTCGCGCTATATTTATTTTCACGCTTTTCGTGCAAAAATAGATTAGCGCAAAAATAAATGCAATGCGAAAAATAAAATGTATTTATTACAAGGGATACTCCATACTTGGCCAATGTTCATGTGCGCGAAAATAACAACGCGTGAAATAGTCCAAAATTGGCCGTGCACGAAAATGACTGAGCATGAAAATATTGGCGTCTACAGTACATCATTTCAATGCTGCCGCGCCTTTAAGCACCATGTTTCTAACATGTGGTAGCCAAACTTTTTGCTGTGGCTGTCCGAGTGCTATTTAATTCACATTAGGAAATGCCTCGATGCTTTTTCCCCATATGTCATAGCCTAAAGTTTACCTAGGGTTATTTGAATTGTATTGAAATCAAGACTTCCTTTAACCTAAACCAAGGTGCTTTGTGGTATATCATAACTTTTCACAATAGGTTATGCAACATGATACCTAAGCTTAAAATGTCATTTGGCAACCAATTTTCTAAATTGAACTGATTTGCCCCAGGTGGCAGAGAGCAACACATTTTTTTTTACAGTATTCCACAAATTTAGCGAAAGTAAAAAAAAACCACTCTATAGATTATGCAACATGATTTACAACATGTGCTAAGCTTAAAATATCATTTGCGACTAAAATTTTCTATAATGAACTGATTGCTTTTTAAGTGGAACATAATTGCTGCTTTTTCTGCATTTCTATATTTAGACTCAAATGGCTGTGTGTGTGGCTGTATAAATTATTGAAAACCCACATGATAGGAAAATTTCAACATAATTATACAATTACCGTAAAATACTTTATACTAATAGTGCAGCTACCTATGTTTTAACAATGTTTCAAATAACCAGATGTTTTAAATGGATGCGTTACGAATCTATACACAGCACTGTTCACTGTGTTTCTGGATAAATATACATTCAAAAATAATGTATTTTTACAGTCCATTCTAAACAGAATGTTGATTTAAGGTAACCCACTTTGAAAATGGTTATCTTTTGAGAAATGTTGGTATAATTAAGTTTTTTAGACCCCCATGTTGAAGCGAAATACAAAATTTTATCTCCATGTAAAGAGATTGATCCAAAATTGTGAAAAGTTTTCAGCTCAGGTGGCTATTTTTGACAGAAACTTCAATTAAAAAATCAGTTTCAAAGGACCATTTTGTGCACAAAATCAGTTCAGTAGACCCCAGTCCAGCCCATACCTATCATTTTCAAATTTTAGTGCCCCCCTCCGGGTTTCAAACACCCTCAGTGTGGGTAAAATAAATATGAGTTTAACCCCCACTGAATTTGAAATGGGCACAGAAAAAGTTTTAACTCTTTGACAACAAGGAGGTTCAGAATCATCTTTTGTTAACACCTAAGTGACCAAGGTATTTCCCATCCGTTTGTTCCCAAGAGGGGGGGGGGGGGAGGCTCCTATGGACCCCCTTAAAAATACCCTTCTGATAATGAATTTTACGTTGAAAGTCAGGTCAATGATAAAGCATGTAAAAAGGACCAAAATACAGGAAAAAAATTGAAAAACGGAAGAACCGTTTCAAGTTGGCGGCCAAAAAAACCCTGTTCCTGAAACAATTTTCGCATTAAATTTTGCTCAAATTTGAACATTGCCAAAATAAAATGAGAAAAATGTTATTCAGTTTTGATTTTATGGGCAAAACACATTTGAACAGCTCCCTCGAAAAATCACTTTATGCTAATTAGCACGAAAACGGCTGGATCGAAATGAATGTTTTTGCCACTGAGGGACCCGCTGCGTAAGTTTTACCATGGAAAAAAGTTTTATTTTCCATAATCATCAATAACAATATAACACGAAAATAACAACATGATATAAAGATAGACAATTACAGAGGAAATGGTTAAAAGGCCAATAAGGCCAGAACATTACCATTCCCTTTGAAAAAAATTTTTTTGGAGCGGCGATGTAAATTTTTTTTGCATTTTCGCGTAGCGCAAAAAACCTGTTGTAAGGACCCCCTGGTCACTTTAGTGTTAATGAATCGTTCTGTTTCACAATCACTTGTTGCAAAATTTAAAAACTGATTTAAAGAGCTTTTATCATGCGTATTAAATTTCAAGTTAAAAAGATGTGATTTAAGATCTTGAATTTTTTCCCATGTTAAATTTCTTGATCTTGACCCAAGATCTTGGTTTGGATCTTGGTGGTTTATTAATAGGCTCCATTGAAATGATGAGTTTTAGTCCACGTAATGCATGTTGAAAAACAGAGAATTTATATTGCAGTATAGATAAGGGTTAGGCTATACTTGGCTTTCACACAAATATTTAGCTACCAAACATTTGGTTGTGACGTCAAACTGACGAGCGACCCCAAATAAAATAACTTCAACACCGAGTTCAACACAAATAAATTGCACGTGTGTCGAATGGAATCGAGGCAAAGTCAATGAATCAGAATCAATAATGTTGTTACTGAACTATACTTTTTTAATTTAATCACATTTATTTGGTGATGACACAACCAAATAATCGGTAGAAAAAGGTTTGTGTGTGAGGCCGAGTATAGCGTAACCCTTACTATTGGTCACATTTTAACATCTACGAATGGACTCAAAAGGTGTACAATATTCTCTGGGATTTTACATTGAACTTTTTTCAACTTAACATCATTATATTGCAGTTGTGTGTCAGTGACAAAATTATTTAGTTATTGATACTTTTTAGACATAAATTTTGGACATGAACCATTATAGTGCAATATGGAAGTAGTGCAATAGTTTGTATTCACTGTGCAGTTTTAAAGCACAAATTTTCTGGTGTAGTTTATTTTAGTCTTGGAGGTGGGGTGGGGGGGGGGGGGGGAGGTACACAGTGGAAGGTTGGTATACGTGAGCACAGCCAAGAATAGTTGTATTTTTGGCCTCCCAGATACCAATTAAGCCCTCTCAAAAACTTTGAAAAATGAATCGGTTACAATTTTCAAAAATACAATTTTTTAACAATTTTTCCTTTGGTCTACATATCGGTCACCAAAAGGCGCATTTAAAGTGCAATTTATATCGTAAAAATTTATTGAAAGGGATAGTAACAATTGTGTAAGTAAAATGGTTTACAAATGGGAAGCATTTTTTTTCTCTTCGTTTTATTTACAAATTGGACGGGTCAAAAACATCTGTACCAAACTGAAATCTGAGTACCCCCTGGGGTTCTAGTAGTATGATACGTAAACCATTAATGACTTAGAATTTGTTAAATTTGAAAGTCATGAAATGGTCTTGGTAAAAAAATTGGATGTATGTCATTAAACTTTTTAATTTTTAGTTGCTAATCCTTTTCTTTTTCACTTCAAACTTAAGATTTATACTTTATGTGAATTTCCTTTTTTCCTATCAAACTTTTACCTTTATGAAACACTAAACAGAGAATATTGTGATTTTTAAGGTTCTGGCTATTGTGATATTTCAGCCTCAACATAGTACATTGTATTTAGATTCTTATTGTACAAACGCCATTTTAACATATGTATCTAGCTATTCTGATGATGTCAATATTTCTTAGAACATGCTATGAAGCCATCACCAGGTGGATGGCAATGTATGGTGTCTGATTTGCGCCACTTTTAACTGATAGTATTTATAAGATTCTTGTGCAATTATTTGATTATTCAACTAAAAATTAATTACACTAATGAAAAAAATGTAGGGCAAGGTAAATTTTATATCAAGATTTACGTAAAGATTTCTTGACTTGATACGTGTAAAACATACTGATTAGGCTAATTAGTAATCAAAGTGCATGTAAAAAATGTAGATATCACGTCAGTGAAAATATATTAATGGAAAATTTGAAGAAATTATGCCTATAGGCTAAATTTGGTTCTATTGAGACTGAGAGAGTCTGCACTACACTGTAGACCAAGATTTTGACAGTTGAATAGAATCCCAAACTGCAGGAAAATGGCTTAAAATTAAATTGAATTTGTAAATTAAGAAATAAAAAAAGGCTACATATATATATAATATTAGCTCTTTTTGAAATAATTGTGTGCTTGATGGTGAAACTGTTATGGTTTTAAAAATTAAAAAAAGATATAAAATTGGGTGTTTAATGTGACCCAGACAATATAAAGTTTACTTTGTCCAGAAAAAAAAAATAATGAGCAACATTGAGGATGTCTGTATAAATAATCCAACCATTTTTTTTCTGATGAATTCTTTTTTATCTGATTGTAGAAATGGTTAGGTTGGGTTATAGAAACAACTCTGTTAGTGTTTTTAATGTAAGAAATGGGAATTGTAAATATTACTCTCTTTAGAACAAAAAAAAAATATTTTAAGTTATATGTTGCTAAAGTATTTGTCATGTGATGTATTCAAATATGAATAATTCATTAGTAACTATATGAATAATTCATTAGTATCTTTATAATTCTCTAGTATCACTTCACACTCATCCCATGCCAAAATACTGTTGTATTCGAGTCCATGGACACAGATATTCTTGCCCAATTTTATCTATTACCATGGAAACATATTTGTAATAATTGAATCAAAAACATTTTTTAAATATTTATTGAAATTCCTCTCTTAAAATTTTCAAATGTTATGCTATTAGTACATTATGTATTGGTAAAAATGTAATTTTACATGAAAGTGATATGCCAAATACCCATGATGCTCTGCTAAGTTTAACCACAATATTTTTGCTTTATTCACTTGTAACTTTATTAATTTTGTTACGGTATGTATTTTGTAATAATTTTTATTTTGTAAAGGTCTGCGCCAATCAAGGATTTTTTATAAGGGAACCGGTATTCTCCGCCATTATGATTTCACCGCTGTGTAAATCCCATGAGAAGGCGGCACCGTGGATTGTTGCTCATGGAGGTTGAGTTATTGTACCTCAGGCATTTCGAGAGTCTTCACAAAGGATTAGCGGGAAATTTGGCGTACTTTGATCATAGCAAGTCGAAATCTACGCTACTTGAAACGCAGACACGGTTTGCGCATGAAGCAAAATGCACACGCTTTATTTGCGTCAAGTGAAGATTTAGGCGATCTGCCTGGATATCGGGCCAAGCTCCGAATATATCTGGAGGTACAATAACTCTGCTCCATGAGCGACACAAGATGACAGAGAATATCGGTTCCCCTATTAAAATTCCTTAGCGCCAATAGAAGAGACATTCTCCAATTGGTCACAGTTACACATGCACAGCTTTTTAGCTATAATCCATGATAAAATTTAATTTTTACATTGTTTACAGATGCATGTAAAGAGCATTTGTAGGGAAAAAATATGTAGGTGAAGGGATAAACATATACTTTCGGTTTTAAAATGCAAAAATTAGCTTGATAGATTTGTTGATTGGCAAATATTCTTGTTATTTAATTTCAATGTAAAAATTAGCTTTACAAATTCACAAAATATTGTCCTAAATGAAATATTGCAGTTTCATACGCAGTAATAGTCCGGTTGGGTTAGCACTTGGGAGTGATATATAGCCCAATCCTTACCCCAGGGGCATAGACTCGTTAATTTCATAAAATTTAAAATTTTGCACTGATCAGCATGGATTGTCACCCTCCCATTCTGGTATATTGAGGAGCGCATGAACTTGAACTGCATTTTTCTACTGAAAATAGCTAAATGTTGGTGCAGACCTGTTCTTCTCTTAGTTTTAAAATCGCAATCTTTCATTACAAGACCTAAAAGATCATTTTATAAAAGGTAACCACACTGTATTACCAGTTGTAGTTTGACTTTAGTCACTATAATACAGAGTCCATGGAGTATGAGGTCTTGGATCCCCCGTCTGTATCTGTGGCACAAGTCAGATTATATGGCATATATGCTGGTTTCAGGTATGTTCTTGATATTTGTAGCTCGGTGCCACATTCGATAACATCAAATGGAATTTGAAGTTCGTCATGTGAGTGCAAGAAAGTCGTATCTGCAATTGCTGCCTTGTTTTATATTTATCATCTCATCACTATAGAGTGTGAAAAATTGCTCTCTTGAAATGGATCTTCAGGTGACCCATAACTGGAGATTATACAGTGTGGAATCAAAATTTATAACAAATGGCAGCTATTGCAAATAAGACTTTCTTGCACTCACATGGCGAGTTGTCAAAGGAAGTCACAGTTCTTCATTCCTTTGTTCCATTTGTTGAAGGTCTTTACATTAATGGTGAGGTGCAGATAATGCACTTAAACCCATGACTTGAACAAGTTGATGCTATTGTGACAATCAGAACTCTGAAATCAGCTATATGCGACAAGATAGAGAAGATATCGTGTGTATCCCATCATGCAATGCTTCATATATGAAATTTTGTACAGGAAGTCATGTGAGTAGTGAGTGATGAAATATACCCAAAATGCAAGATTACAATAATTAACTTTGATTTATGGGCATTTCATCACTACCTACAGACATGGTTTCCTATACAAACAATCCCATATGAAGCAATGCATGATGGGATACACACAATATCTTCTCTTATATGCGACTATCACTTTCAAAAAAGTCAATGTGCGTACATGTGCATGTACGAGGGGGTATCAAAAAGTTTTAAACTTTACCCAGAAGGAATGGCGACAGGAGCAAAATTTTGTTATGAGATAGTTAAGGCATCTTTGCATAGTCACTGTGCAAAGTAACACATTTCTCCCACTTTTAACTGACTGTCTATAGACCGTTATTGTAGGGATCCTCTCTATAGAAAAAATCTGATTTTATATTTCAATGAAAATCAACATTTTCAGGTAGGCCATGTTTTATTACACCACTGTGACGTCATCATGAACCAATTTCCATAATGTTGGTATCAATGGATAGAGGAAACCATGCTCTTTACTATGGTATCAAACCACTAAACTTTGATGGTACCAATAAGATTGACTGGGCCCTGTAACCTTTAAAATTCATTAACTTTATTACGGGGCATGCCTCAATTTCCTCCATGCAGCGTATGTTTTAACTGGGTAGGTAGATGACATCAATCGCCACCTGTAAAGAAAGTAAAACTACTTATGACCCAATTTCTGCACCATAATGTGTATAAAGACGAGTGACTATTCTCACAAAAGTTCATTGATATAGCTCAATCCCTTCTAGGTAAAGTTTAAAACTTTTTGATACCCCCTCGTATATGTTTGCATCATTCAGGCTTCCCTCAATTATAAGGTAAAAATGCTGGGTTTAGAAATTTGTTTTGATTATACAACAAAATTATTCAGTAGAGAGAGCTGAAATTCAGTCTTCTTTTTGAGATTCAAGGAGAACACAAGAGTTATCATGAGATGGTCTCTATTTCATGATGTTTGGAATTGTGAATATCGAGCACTGAAAATTGTTCACAATTTCACTTGCTTTGCAAATGAAGACAAAAAATCAATTGAATAACTAGACCCAGTAAATTTAAAACCATTACTTTGTGTAAAAATGAGCTAGATTTATTTGATTGCTTAATTAGACTAGAATTGATAATTGTTGTATTCTTCATGAGATTGGACCTATTTTATCTGCGCACAAGATGATTTGCAGGTCGATGATATCTATACGCAGACGTGTGAACGTTATCAAAGTATACCACCGGATGGACAATGTCACCAAGACCGATTTGCAAAATAAATTAATGTGGCTTTAAAAATCTCCTGAATCAGCAAAAAAAGACATGTCAACAGAAAACACTGGTAAATTTTGATCAAAAAAGTTGTGGGAGTAAAGCTTTTTACTGTAGTTAGCTTTCAAACAAATGCTCAATAGATAAACAATTTTTATTATATTCTTACAAGCGGGGAAGCTTCTCCGGGTGCTCCGGTCTTCCTCCAGCGTCCAAAACTGATTTAATTAAAGAAAGATCTTGGACCCGATGGAAATAAGCTTTATTAGAGGCGTTCTTGGGTTATCCTTGGTGATTAGCCTAAAGAATTCTTTCTTTCAAGCTATGCATCCTGCCATGCATATTTTGAGTCTGTTTGTTTTTTTGAAACGTGGGCAGGAAGTGGTAAAATCAGGGAGTACGCCAAAGCATGTTACTCGCGAGACGGTCCATGTGAGTTCTGTGTGTTCATTTGAAAAGTGGCATGTAAGCATGAGCCACGCATTTGTCAAGTGTGCGCAAGGTCAAGTTTGTGTGATTAATTTTGATGTCATCACAACCTAGTAAGAACCCCAACAGACATTCTAAAGTCGCGTGAAGAACACCTTTTCATTTTTACGTGTCTGGTGCGTCAAGGTTAAAGTTCAAACGCAAATCATGCGAAATTAGTGAGCTCGCGTGATTTGTCTGTTCTGTTGCTGTGCGACTTGATGATTGATTTGATTGGTTGTTCATGCATGGTGCGATTTGATCCCGCTCAGAATGAAAAGGTTTTTTCAGATGACTTAAAATGAACACTAGGCAAGTGCTTTCATCCTTTTGGAAAACATTCTATAAAAATCATGTATTTATTTTATTGATTTATTAATTAATATCTGTTGGTATATTTTGATAACGCAAGAAATTGACACACACACATACAACAGACTGTACAAATAACTTCTGGTGCAACTGCACTCTATACTGTATTGAAACATACCAAAGATATATAGAAGAGAGCATACAACTTGATGACAGCCATTTTGAACTTTCCAATCATATATTTTATAAAATAAAACCCTGGAGCCACTTAAGTTTAATGTGGCAGGCATAGCGTGACCGGGAAAAAGGTGAATTAGGGTTGTTTTTTAGGATTGAAGTTTTGAAATTTTTTGTTTGTTTTCATACTAGAAAATCCAGCTAATATGTACCAATTATAGGAGCATGGTCCAATTGAAAATAGGAGTACTAAACTGACCCAAGTCCATACTTCCCTTCTGAGGCCAAAGAAAGTATATTGTCCTAACGATGACTATAAATGCCATTCAAAAAGGGCAGAGAGGACTTGGGTCAGTAGGGTTTTCCTATATTCAATTCCTTCAACATTTTTTCTGTGCGAAATTTCACTACTGAGTTATGTTTCGTTTTGGATATAATATACAAGTGAAAATGCGTCTTATTATGGTAACCATAATTAATTTTACAAGTCACTTATAAACCCCTCTGAAATATTGAATTGGCTACAGATCAAAACGATTTGGCCAATTCAGCTGAAATTTGAAACTTAGACCTCTTTGGTCATCTTTTCATATGACAGTGAAAACTAAACTTTGAAAAATTGGACCAAGCTCTTTTATGGTTCAAAATATTTATTATAACCATTTTGAATCTACACGTATATAACAATATAACTACAGTTAAATGATTAACACAAACTGTTCAAAAATTAGGGGAAACCTTACCAAGAATTCCCAAAACTAAATAAAGGGTGTATTCTTGTGCACAGAAATCAGATATAATCAATTTATCATGATTTCCAAATTCAAGGTGGATTAGATAAGGACAAGTTGCTCTCTTGTGCTTTATGTTCTCTCTTCTAAATATCTCTGGTGACAACAAATGGCTGTGGACGATACTAGGTGGGAAAATAATTCAAAATTATCTATTGAATGTGTTGGAAATTGCACAAACTGAATTTGAAAGGAGAAAAGTTCAACCCTGCGAACATTGACCACTAACCTAATACACTGTCAGTACTTAGTATTTAAAATGTTAAAAAACCTCCGTTTTATAACAACCTGGAATTATCAAAAATTCATACTTATGTATTCGATATGAATAAATCCCTGTTTCTTCAACTACCATTAAAATGGCTGATTCCATAGCTATACATGTATACAAATACACACAAGTACAAACCTCTGTAAAATGTACCGTATCAATTATTCATTAGTGCATTATTACCAGTTACCTGTATTGAATATTTTCAGGTGATAAAACTTTCAGGTAATTGCGCAGAATTGTACTTGAACTCTATTTTTAATCTGCAGACGAAATGTAGTAATGCACTGAGCACACCATAATTTTCAAATGCATTTCCAGTTTAGTTCTTTAGACATATGTTAAATATAGACTCTGTCTAAAAATGATGAAAGTCTGATAACCGGCTTTCAAGATACGGCTGAATAAAGGTTTTGAATGAAAATACTAAGTGTGTACAATGTACTCAAGGGGCCGTAGATCCAGGAATTTTCAAAAGAGAGGGCGCAATTTTGACAGCGCTTGGCGCTCACTCAAAGTCAGGTGTTGTTCTAACAAAATAAGGTGTCTAAGGGTGCAGAACTGATTGAATATACCTAAAAATCATGCATTTGCTGCTGTTCTTGATACAATTATTAATTTTCAAGGAATAAAATCATTAAAAAGCAGTGGTTTCTTGACGTGTTACCAAAATAAGAGGGGGTGCGCGCCCGCTGCGCTAAATCTGCCACTGGTGTACCCTACACACTTGACTCCATCGAAATGTTGTAGAGTATAGTCACAGATAGAAATAAAGAACCTGACACAAAATGCATTGGGACTTCCAAAGTGGTTGTTGTTCAAAGGGTTAATCATAATGTACTGAAATGCATGAACTGAACACATGATATTAAACGTCAGATTGTAACAAATACCTCGCTCTGACAAATTCAAATTTTCAGGATATTGATCATTGTTAAAATTTTATTGAACTTGTATTAGAAATATAAGCCATATTTGAAATAATCATTGAGACAATTAAGACATTAAATACTGTGGATTTTACTGGCAATCTGGTTACAGGAGTCTTAGCTAGGAAGATTGTCTACCCATCCTTTATGACGGCACGTTGGTTAATTTTGGTTTCCTATTAAAATCTGTTGCATTTTATATAAGCTCTTCATACACAGATGGGTAGCATTCAAAAAAGGACATGTACTTCATATCATACCTGCAATCTTGACCAAAAATACTTGGGACACTTTAATGACAATGAAATAGTTATGAGTGCAATGGAGTGTGGGGTCAAAGATTTTGTGGATGCAGTTTCTCTTCCTTCCTGTCCCAGGACCTCCCTCCCCCACCATCCAATGTTGCGATGAACACATGCACACACCACATTCATAGAGACTTATTGCTTAACAACATTGTGCAGGGGAGCGGGGAGGTTAAGTGTCCCGACTATTTTGGCCAAGATTGTAGCTAATGCTAAGGGCACATAACAATTGACCGCCGACCGATGTCTAGTTATCGGAAGGAAGCCACAATGCCATAACATCGGTGTGACAATGGTGAATGATTGCGTTGCCTGGTCGGCCACCAGTTGTTATTGGACCATTACTGAAGACTTCTTCAACAAGCTGCAAGGATGTAACTCCCAGTTAAATTCTTGCGGCATGCTTTCGAAGTCTCTACGGCTCACATACACCATCTGATCACCTGGTGATGTCCGGTCTGTGTCTGCTTAATTTCTACCCAGTATGATGCCGTAAACACATCTGTAAAAATTACCGTAAGGTTATGTGACCAGGGTCGGTGTAATCTCCTGTTAAAGAGAGTATTAAATTAGGCAATTCTTAGATTAAAGAATTTAAATTTTGACCAATTTTGACATGCTTCAAGATTGCCAAACATATTTGATTGGAACCAAAACGTTAACTTCAACCAACTGTACCAACTTTCAAATGGAATAATGTGCTTGATTTAACATACAACTGAAAATACTTTGATTTAACATGTAACTGAAAATACTTGAAACTTGTAATACATGTATGTATTTTTTGACAGTGTTCTAATGACGTGGTAAAAGTGTATTTTGATGTTCTCTAGTGATTTAATTTATTACTATGGTACTACGATTATGTTATAACTATGATTTCAACTCAGTGTTATTATAAATACAACAGACTTGAGTGTTTGCATGATATTTTAAACTTCAAAATTTTGAATCTTTTTAATTGCAATTTTGGACAATTTGAAATAAGTGAATGAAAATTTGTAAAATCAAAAGAAAAAAAATGGTTTGATGTGTAAACTAATCATATGCCAAATTTAAGATCGTAGGGTGAATTTGGGTGTCTGGAACATATGGGAAAAGTAAAACCTTGACTCGAACTATTTTGAATGAAGTACTCTTTGTTATAGGGAACCAACACTCAAAGCCAGAGATGCCACCGGACATGTGGTCCGTGTATACTAAGGTTCTGGAAGAACTTCCAGTGTACAAACTTCCCACATGTTTCATTTGCCCTAGCCCACCCTATTATGGTAAGAATTCATTTCAGTGCACCATAATTTATCAAAAATTTAAGATATTTTGCATCTGTTCTATATGACTGCTTTTTTGGGTCTTCGTTTTCTGACCTGCTGACCTTGAATTTGCCAATGAATTGCGATTTATTTCGTGGGTGGAATGTTGGATTTAAAATGCGAGTCGGAAAACGGAAACACCAGCTTTACAGTGGAACCCTGTTAATGCAAAATTCTAATGAAAACAACCTGTTAACCAGTGATGTAAATCGGTAATTTACCGGTTAATTTACATGGCTTAAAAAGTGGTAAAATAAGTGAAATATAACATTTTTTCCTCATTTTTTTTCAATTATTATATTTTACTTAATTTACGGGTAATTTACCATAAGTTACTGGTAATTTACCGCAGTTTTTAATTTACTGGTTAATTAACAACATTGCTGTTAACCCCAAGTGGTATCAGTGTGTGTTCTGATCACTTACTGCGAAGCTTCTGGCTAGGACCTGGGTTGGAAATGTGTTAATCATATTGTTTTTCTTGCACAATATTTGAAGAAGCTTAAATTGATGCAAAATTAGTTTTAGATTCTTGATATAATTTCAGGGATGTAAGTTTTCAGGAATTTTTTTTGAATTCTGGAAATTTTACTCAAAATTTCTTGTTTTCAGGAAATTTTGTCCTGTATAAAAGAATAAGGAAAGTGTTCTTTAAAGGAAATTCTTTGACATTTCAGGAAATTTTGACTCCAGTGACTTACATCCCTGATACATAATGTTTCAAACAATTTTTAACAAGAATCTATTAGCATGAATAGGATTCTTACCAACTAAATTTCAGGAAAATATTTGTGAGAATATTTCTCAGTTGCACTCCAAATTTCTAGCCAGGAGTCAGTGGATTTGTAATAACAGGGTTCCGCTGTATTACAAAAAAGACATGTACTTAATTATAAATAGTTATTATAGACTGTTAAACTTGCAATTCTAAATTGCGAATCATGACATGTTTTGTCAAAATCTGGATCAACTGGATAAAAGTTAATTGTCAAAACTTAATATATTGTTATTATGAATTTGGTTAAATATTTAGTAAATTTTTACATTGATTGTTCTAGATGTAGGCAAAACATGTCATGCTTATCTTTGACTGGTATTCACTGTGGCTAATATTCAAAAAAATAACCAAATTATTCCACCCAAGTATTAAAGATACCAGATTATATATAGCATTATAGAGCTTGAAATATGGAAGTGCTAGATTCTATTTATCAATTTTGGCAAAAAATTTGGCAATGAACCCAATTATAAAACTTTTTTTGGGACTTTGGTTTTGTTTTAGTGAATACTAGCCGCCATGCATGACCACAATTTTACTGTATCACTGTATGACAGCTAAAATGTAAGCGATATGTACTCGGTAACTATACTGTCATAAACAGCGCCACCATGTGGTGTAGATGGTATATTTACGTACTTATTGACAACGACTGAAGCCTGTTTATAATTGCATTATATATAGGCCTCGACTTTTGAAAAAAAGAGATAAAACATTGACAAATTGATTGCCAATGACATTTTATTGATTATTTTTGTGACTTAAACCGTTATATGTGTGTGTAACTAGTACAATTAATGCCAGCTATAGAGTCAAAATTTGTTTTGCGAAAATTGCGCAATCCTATTTCTGTCGAGCAAAGTAAAAACGCAGTATCCGCATGCCAGCCACTTTTTTGTATGATTGCTTTAGAAAGGAGCAGACGACCAATACTCATCCATACGTAAAGGCAGTATGTACTATATAAATCAGATGTACATACAACCTTCGTGCAAGGGAGTGGATTGAAGCGAAATTTTAAGATAAATAAATGTATCGGCTATTCATATATATGCGTTTTTTACTTTGTGCGACAGATTTGTACGTACGTGTGGACAACGAGACCTATACATTCCCCCAAGCTTTAAGCAACGTTAGTGGAATATATAAACGATCATGTGACCGTATTTTTTCTCAATTACCATGTACAGACTAGTATGATAAATAACGTATGCTGTGATTGGTGGAAATATTTTGCAAATTTCAAATTTTTTGCCGACTATATTTAAAATTTTATAGATGTATCTATAGTCGCTTTGATGTCTGAATGTATAAGCTTATGTACATGGCGTGATATTGATGATAATCAGTTTTGTTTTTTCAATTTTTTGCTGTAGTGATAACTATTGCGGCGTAAAATTTCAAAAAAATTGCAAAATATTTTCACTACTTTTCAGTAGACTGCGAATGAGTGTAAACAATCGAGTGGCATGAAAAAAAAGAATAATTATTAAGACTAGCTTGGCCCTGGCGCCATGCATTATGGGAAGTGTGTAGAAATTCTAATCAAATAAAAATATACTGCAGTAAGGTTAAATTGTGCGTGGACTTGACTTATAAGGGAGATTGAGACTTTTTTGGAATAAAATACAGATTCCAGTTAACCAATTGACGAAAAATTAATTTGTCTGTTGTTTTATTCCGTTTTGTGTGATTTGTAAATTAAAGATTCAACTCCTGTTCTCAACACAAAGCTGTATCATACCTCTATATTTTTTTTGCCCGCAACTCCTAAGCTTTTGGAAAAAATCAATCAATTAACCCATAATAGAGGTCAGTGACCTTAAGACACGACCTCAATATTAGGTCAAATCTTGTATCATTTCGTCAGCTGCATTGCATACGGGTCTGTCATTGACTTTTTTGAGAAACTTGGCATATATATTGTCAAGCTATTTATATATACTGGGTTGGAGACCTTAATTTAGCCTAATTAACAAGATATAATTAATTAATTTTGGTCTATATGTATTTTATGTAAATTTAGTATTCATATACCGTGCTATACGCCAAAATTATGTGCATTTGAATAGGAAATTAACCGTGCTGTACAAAAACTCATCACATACCGATTTATATTGAGCGTTACGTATAAATTTCCTATGTTAATTTGCCGAAAAGTTGAAAATAAATGTTTTCACATATGATACCGATCTATAACTTTGACATCAAAATAATTAACATAATATTTCGATAAAATTGCATAGCTTTGCATTTATTTAAATACAGTAAAAACTCATTATAATGAAATCTGATATAAGAAAAACCCTGTTACAAAGAAGAATTTTTCCTATACCACCATACTAATTTCTTTTGTTTTTTTATATTCAAAACCCTGATATAACGAATGTTTGGATACAATGAAGTAATTTCTCTGTCCACTACAACTTCGTTATAACGAGTTTCCACTGTACTTGAAATGTTTTATACATTATTCAACTTTTCAACATTATACAATTTTTCACCCCAAACTGGAACCGGGGCACTGTTTCACCGTAAAGAATTTCAAATGTGATTTTTCTTATCATGCTTGTTTTACTATATAGACCAGTATGTGATGCGACCTACAATTTGCATAAGCCTTCATCTCTGTTTAAAGTTTTCAGTTAATATGGATGTATATTGCCCCTAAGACATTAGCTCACCCGAGAGACATTCGCTCACAATATTCGCTCCGACATATTTTCTGAAATGGAGAGAAAATATTGCTGACAATGATTGAGTATTGGTTAAATCAATGTTAGCATTATTTAAATCGATGGTTACATTGATTTAACCAATATTCGAGCATTGTGGGTGTCATTATTAACTCCATTTGACCGAATAAGGCAGAGCGAACATCGTGAGCGAATGTCTCTCAGGTGATTGAATGTCTTTGGACATCAAGCCTAACTCCTCAAAATATCACTCCAGGTGACTCGATATGGTTATGCTAGGAGACTTGGGATGGAAGATGACACTGCTCCATAAACCTATACTGACATCACATTAAGAAAGAGTCCTATTTAAGCCTATTGCACTGTTTTGCCATTTTGAGGAGAGTCTTAACCTGGCTTGCGAGATGAATGGAAACTTACATAATTATTATGATTTCTTAACAGTTTGATTCCCTTTTTCAAGAACCACAGACCTTGCATGAAGTGAATACATCATTATGTAACATACTAGTTTAATTGACTGTCAAATCGAGACTCTTCCTAGAACAAGCTATCAATATCAATTTTATCAATATTTAGTATACAATGAGGGCCTGGTTGAAAAGTAGTTCTTGTCACTGAACCAGTAAAATCCTTAATAAAGAAAGAATAAATCAATAAATATTAGAACAAGTCTTGTCCTTGGCGCGAAGCGCGGCTAGCAAAATCACTCGCTGTTTGTCAGGTTATGTTGGACATAGAGGATGAGGGACATAGGGCACTAAACTAGTGCTAGGTGCTTCCTGCAAATGGTGAACTGTGCAATGAGCAAATAGGCTGAATTTATGAAAATGATCTCTTGAACGAGTTCAGGAAGCTCCCAGAATTATAGAAGAGCTCTTTTGCTTCGGTCACATTTCAAAGATGAGATGAGACTCGACCGAGTAGTAAAAGTGTCTTAGAAATTAACTGAATGTCAGCGCACTTGGCTGAGCATCGATAGATACTGTTTCATAATTTCGGATCTTGGTCACGACTCGCCAAGCGATTGCAGAGGTCGTGGGAAAGACCCAATCATATTTTTTAAACGAACTCCTGGTGAGCTGACAATACTCAAGTCGGGTCTCCTTCAAATTGTGGGTGAGTTAGCAGCAAGAAGACAGAAGAAAAACCTGTGACAGTGTATAAAGGTGTAGGTTCCGACCACATTCTCAACCCACGGGGCTCAACCGGAAGTAGTGCAGTTTTTGATATCAAATTAAAGTCCATATTTTTCTGATTATAAATCAAAATTTCACCTCCCAATTCTTTTTCGTTTTGGAGATATGACATCAAACGTAAACTTAATTGGTATTCCTATTTCCTATGTATTTACATAACAGTCTCATCACCAGAGTTGCATACTTTCTCTATCTAGCCTTAAGAGTAAACAAAACATGACCTAAGGGTTAAACCACACAAAATGCATTTCAGAGGTCAAGGTCGATTAGTTAAAAGTAAATTTTATATAATGTTGAAATGGGAATACCTACACCTTTAAAGCTCTTTCCTGAAAGTGTGCCAAATTGTGAGCAAGCCCTGAAATTGTCATGTCAAAGATGTGTACTGATCGATGATTGACGAGTAGTCTATGCTCGGCCTATTTTGCCACTTTTACTACTCAGCCCAAGCCTCTAGCATACTCTTGAAATAAACTCAGCGCCATAAGTTCTTACCCATGATTTTTACATGTTGATGTTTTCATATATTTTTTGGCACACCAACAGACTCTCATCGATTTAAAGTCGGAATATGTATCAAATTCCCCAACTCGCGACACAGATGATTTAAAAAAATAGCTCTGAACTCAATTCTTGCTAATTCCTGAACGACACACTCGGGGTAAAACCACAGACACCATGAGAGCACACCGTGAGTAGCCAGGATCAATAACACTCGGATTCACTCCACAGCGCGGGTTATTCAATTCTTTGAATTCATTGTGACAACACACAGTAGCATGATTGCATGGTTGGATACTATATTAACAGTTACCACTGGCCCTGTACTCATTTGTACTGATAATGGTTCTCTGCGCGTAATTGATCAATTTACAATTAAATTCAGGGGTAAATTTTTAAAATCATCCGTTCTTTGAAATTAGTATTGCATGTTAAAGAACTTGATACATTCTGACTACAAATCGATGAGACTTGATTGGTGTGCCAAAAATTATCAGGGAAAAACCTAACACTTTTAAGTGACCCTAACACCTTTAAGCACCTCTTCGTTTAAAGACTATCTCCTTAGAAATTTACATGTTAAAAATG
>JXSR01S006763.1:0-10489 GCA_000969725.1 Ophiothrix spiculata
TCATTCAAAAGTGATGAAATCTTACAAGCCCAATTGTTGATATTAATAATGTTCTACTTATGTGCTGAGAAGTCATTGAGTTTAATTAAACTTTTATTAAACAATGCGGCTATATTTATTTGCAAATGGGTCTGATAAGTTTTGTTTTTCAATATCTAGTGAGGAGTGAGAATGAGTTTTTGAAAAAAATGGCCAATTTTTTTCCCCCTAAATCGTGCATTATCTAGATTTTCCATTTAGATCAAACCGCTCATGATTCGCTGCAATGATCTCACAATCATTTCACTTCATTTAGGCGTTTTGCTGCCTTTTCATGCAGCTTCCCATATACTGGGTGGGGGCAGACTATGATGCACAAATCTAGTGACAGTTTAAAGTGCAGTATGGTCTGAAAACCAAATGCACATTCAACGCCTGGACCGGGGATCTAACCCATGACAGTCCCATGGGCTCATTGGTGCAAGGCGATTGAAGTACTGCTGCGTTAACCCGCTTCCCCAGTCAAAACCACCTTGATCTGGAAACTTATGTTGCCTTTGATCAGGTTTGATGGGTAATCTAGTTGAGTGTAAAATGGAGCTCCAAATGTGATCAATTTTCTGTACTGGTAGAAAGTAGGGTTGGTATTTCCCTTGTCGTCAAAGCCCCAACACTCGAGCAACCGATGCATTGTCGTCAACACAGCAATAAAAATTACAACTTGTGGTCGTACGCTGAATTTGTATCCCTGCCAGTTCTGAAATGTAGCGCTAGGATGTAGTGCCGCTTCTTCTATAGGTTAATGACGGTTGTGAAAGAAATATTCTTTGTGCATTCTTGTAATTCAAATTGTAGAATTATATGAATTTCTTTTAATCAACTCATAGCTATCAAACATCAGTGTATAAAAACAATTACGTATAGGCCTATATAATATCAGATTAAATTAACAATGTTAGTCTGTTTTAGTTTTCTCAAGTATTTTATTCTATTTTATCTTACTTCAAGTAAGTTATTTCACGTTTTTGTCGACAAACTCGAGGCTTGTCGACAAAGATTAAAATATCTTTTGTCCAGTGACGTAGCTAGAAGGGGGCAAAGGGGGGATTGCCCCCTGAAATGAGCCTTGCCCCAATTCTTAACGACCCCATGAAAAAAACAAGAAAAATACAGATCAGATTGAAATGACACTGTTTTACTCCTTTTTAGTATAGCATGCCCATAAATGGTCCATATTTTCATTCTATTGCTATCAGTTCATACTCAAAATTACCTTACCTTACCTATCTTTTTCGTAATTGTAACATACAATAAAATTTTGCAAAATTTGGCCCAAGAGAGTAGGAAATAATTATACTCCTTTAAAAATAAGAAAGACCAAAACGTCATTTTTTACATAAATAAACTACTTATGGTTTGTTCAGAGTTTGTAGATATGCATCGCACGACGCCCATCGATGCGAAGTCTGGTACACGCGCTAGTCCTCTTGCATAGCGCGTGTACAGACTGCGCGTCAATGGGCATCGATCGATGCATATCGGCAAGACTCTGAATAAACCATTAGTATATTAAACAAATTGGACGTACCATTTTGTATCTCACTGCTTTTGTCGACAACATTGTCGACAAAAGGCTTGTCGATACCAGAGACATCGCAACGTATTTAAAAGTGGGGTGGCCAAATTTTGCTACTTGATGTTTAAAGTTAACATTTTTGTCCATCAAAAACTTCTTACACTCGCATTACACAGTAGCCAAAACATCTGGAAGGGGTGTCTGAGGGGTGTGTGCCCCTCACGAGTAAAAAAAAATTGAAAATTCAATTGAAAACAAAAATCACTCGATTTAGTGCGTTGATTTTGCTACTTGGCGTTTCAAGTTAACACCTTTTCCATCAAAATCTTGGCAAGGCATTCCAGAATCTCGCATTGAACAGTACAAAAGGGGTGTCCGGGGGATTTTGTCCCATTTGTATTTTCGAAACACTAATCACGCGATTTAGTGCATAGGTTTTTGATACCTGATGTTTCAAGTTAGCATCCAAATCTGTGCAAGACACTCTGGAGACTCGCATTGAACAGTGAACCAAACATATGAAGGATGAAGGGCGTGTCTGAGGGGGTGTGGCCCATCAGCAGTTCGAACGTTTTGTAATTTAGAAACACTTTTCAAATGATTTGGTGCATAGATTCTGCTACCTGATTCCTCAAGTTAGCATTTTCCCATCAAAATCTGGCAGTTTGCGATGTACTCCAGACACTCGCATTAAACAATTAAACTGGAGGGGTGTCTGCGGACTCTGGTTGTGTGCCGCGCAGAAGCTAGAAAATTTTTAAATTTCCAACATTGTTCTTAGAATTTGGTGCATAATTTTGCGCACATTTTCCATTTAATCAATAGCTAAACGTGCCCTCAAAAAGCTAAAGTGTCAACTGTACTCCTTCATTTTGCTAACACATGTCAGGTAATTATAGGTTGGATTATATACCACTGAAAAGTATGGTCTAAGCCTATACCTGTAGAATTATAGAAAGCCTGACATTTTACCAATTTGTACTTGTAAAGTTGTAATAACACTTTCCTTGGATTCCTAGACTCTTTGCTAAGTATTTTCAACTTCGATCTTGTTTTGATCAATTTTTCGGCTTCTTTTTCTTCTGTTTCTTTTGCTTCTTGGTTTTTTAACCAATGATGACAATATGAAGTGAACTATGGTAGCGGGGTTTTATACGGTTGCCATGGCAACGAGTAATCGACCAATTAGGTTATTTTTGCTCTTAAATCGAATTTAAAGAGGGCCCTTATGAAAAGCAGTGCTGGAACACTGATAAGGCTATACCCTTTTTAACACTTAAGTGGTCAAGGTCCTACACATGCCCGTTAGTGGTCAAGGGGGGTCCATATGGACCCACAACCGAAAAAGCGCTTTCGCGAAGGCATTTTACGTTGAAACTCTGTTCATAGGTAAAGTACTTCAAAAAAACTAAAACAAAGAACAATTTTTAAAATTCGGACAAACCGTTTCAAAATGGCGGCCACAACAAATTTTGCCGCGTCGCATCAACATTTTCCCGCCAAAAATTTAAAACTCACTTCCCAATGGAATTTTTCAATGAAATTTGGCTCATATTTGTACAAATACATTCCTGAAATAAAATTTGAAAAAAATTATGAAAAATTACTTAGCGCAAAAACCAAATGTTGGGTCCATATGGACCCCCCCCCCCCCGACCATGCACTTAAGTGTTAAAGATGGTTAAAGATGTCAATAAATAAATAAATTACGACAAAGTTTTCAAAAACCCACTTAGTTCAATCCATGGTTCACTGCATATTGTCAGTCATCATTATACCTGCCCACCTACCCTCCTATTTTATTCTGTAGTTATGATTGTTGTCGTGTTCATCCAATCAGAGGCCTAAACGATTACCGTACATACATACATACAAAAGGGATTTTTAATGCGAAAGATCAAGGCGCAAATACAGTGAATATAAGAACATACAAAATATAAAACAAAGCAAAATGATCAATTAGCATAATAATAGGATTTCAAGAGTTTTTTTGAAGCTCGTGACTGAGCATGCCTCCCTGATGATTCGTGGGAGGCAGTTCCACAGGGCCGGTGCTGCAGCTTAGAATGCACGATCGCCGATTTTGTTTTTGCCAACGTACATAACGAGTGATTTGGGTTCTGTCCATTGATGATCTTTTTACTGGTCCAGCATGATGATGTCTTAGCGAAATTAAATTGATGAGATATTCAGGTACAGATCCTTGAAGACATTTGAAAATATAGAGACAAACTTTGAAGTTGATGCGTTCACGGACCGGTAACCAGTGTAGTTGATTCATAAGTGGAGATGGACTATCGCGTCTCGAGGCAGAAAAAAATCAACTTAGCAGCCTTATGTTGGAATGACTGCAGCCGATCAAGATCTTTAGACTTGGCTCCATACATGAGGGCATTTCCGTAATCTAGGCACGATAGAACCAGTGCTCTGACAACAGAATGGAGTGTATCGTGGTCAAGGAATCGTTTAATGCAGCGTATATGTGGATCGTCATATCGAAAGGTACCTTAATACCGGCGTAGTACACAACGAGATACGGGCCATTGAAGCTAATCATAGTCAAAAATCACGTCCAAGGTCGAATTTCTAATTTCTTCAGAAAGGTAATCATTGAAGTGTATTCTATCATATTAATCAGGTTCCAACATCCAAAACATAAGAAAAATGTATTAAAAACCAAGCTAAAAATCCTCTCTCCATTCAAGATTCACAAAGTACAAAAACTTTAAACTCGATTTTCTCAGAACTATAGTTTTCCGAATCAGCCCGATGCCTTTTACCAATTTGGGTGTAACTTCGCAACCGAACATCCAATAACCAAAATCAAGGTGTCATTTTAAAGCTTAATATCTCAGCCTTCAGATGAGACCAAAAAATCAATTTTGATTTTGCCGACCTTAAGGTACCTTTCGATATGACGGGTCACATATAACGAAGTTGAAAACTTATGGATGATATCAAACTGTTAATATGCTGCGTCATGGAAAGATGTGAATCGAATAGAACACCTAGGTTCCGGACAGTGTCTGATGGTTTGATTATACTGTCACCAACCATGGCAACCTTTGCGAGTTTTTTTGAAAGTTCTTAACATGGGCTACAATATGATATATAACATTGGTTTGTCTCTATTTGGGAACAATTACAATATATATATATATTCTACCAAAGATCTGCCTCTAAACCCCTTCTCTTCTCGTCTTCTCTACTCCCGTCTCGTCTCGTCACCTTTCTCCTCTTCCCCATTTGTCCCGGGCATTCATCTCGTGACCCTTTACTCTCATCTCTTTACGTTTCGTCTCCTCTTCCCATCTCTAGTCTCTTTTCCTCACCTATCCTCTCTCCTAGTCGACTCTTCTCTCCTCTCGTCTCCTAACGTCTCTTCTCGTGTCGCCTCAACTCGTCTCGTCTCCTCTCTGAGGGAGGCTCAGAGCATAAAAATCGATAAAATAAATAAGAATCAATAGTACACTTAACCTTGACCTTCCACATTCAACTTGAACTTTGGTAGAACTCACCTTGACCTCACGGAGTCGTATTGCGGACTGGTTTTTGGTAAGCAAAACAGCTTTAGGTAATTTTATTGTCATTAAAATTCAACATCATATATTTATACAATATTATTTGTAATTCATTAACAAGTATCAAGCCGTCATTCTGTCAAAATTGGAAGAAAATCAACTTGCCTGAACAGTATGAATCTATGATGTTCTCTGTCAGAGGCGTCAACTTTTTCGGAGTTTTCTCTGGACGTCATTTTGAGATTTATAGAGGTGAAATCACTTAACAATCTATTTTTGCACTATTAGAAATAGTGTCGTTGGGAGTGGAGGGGTGGGGTGGGGGTGGTTGCGTGGGTGCAGTGGCGTATCTTGGACTGTTTGCAAGGATTGGCAAAAGGCTGAACATTTCTCCCCAGTAGACACATGTTTTTTCTCTGTGACTTTTCAAAACTGACAAGCAAAATAAATCGTACGCTGCAAAACGCACAGTACAAATATATGATAACAAATAAAAACGCAATTCCGAATTATTATTTCAACGCATTTACTGAAACAACATGTCTTATGTTTACAGAAACTTTGTAAGTCCGTAAATTTACGGAAAAAATACGGACATTTTAAACAGTGTATGTACGCCAAAATTGTGCTATTGTGCAAGAAGGCAAATGCTGCAGTAAACATGACATTCATCCGTCTCGTATGTGAAAAAGGACAGTAGCCTTAAATATACTTATTTGACAAACTGAGAAACTGAACTCACGCATTGCCAAACCTATGCGACGCACACACAAAAATATCGTTATAAATAAATATGCATTTTGATTTTGATTGTCGCTGCGTGAGTACCACTTTAGGTGGAGGTAGTGTAAGCCGTCAAAGTCCGTTGGTAGCGGAGAGGGTTGGGGAAAGTAACCACTCCCTAACAGAATGGTCACCATTTTGACAAGAGTATCTGCATGCTATGAAGCTTAATCTTACTGGGTATATTAGAATGAATTTTTACTTTATTTAAGTTAAATCAGTTTTCGGCGACATTTTCAGACTTGAAGTTCTTTATGGTAACAACCAAAGTTCCGTTTTCACATGAGGTGCTGGGGACACATCCCCACGTTAGGTGGACGGGGATTAAGAATCATTTAGTCGACGTAACATTTTAAAACCTTACAGGAAAAAAAAGACGAGTAACTTAATTCATGGGTGATTAAAAGTGTACTTTTATATGTTTTTACTAGTCACTACAGATGAAATCTTGGTAGGCTTCGATTTATCACCGATGGATAGGGCAGGTTTGGATTCAGGCTTGCGTCGACACCAGCAACACAAAGGTTTGATGATCTCAAGGTAAGCTTGACGATAAAACTCACTGGTTACAAAATACAATGTAGGGTTGATGGCAGAGTTGAGATACAACATGACACGACCTACGATATCGATGCTCTCAATTTGGTCTTGACTTAGAAGGCTCTGTTGGAAAAATGATGTTACCACTCGGTTGATTGAATTGATCCTGTAAGGAAGATAGAAAAACACGGTTTTCCGTAACCTGACCAGGTGTTCTGACTACATATATATTCTGACCACTTGTGTTGACCACTTGTTATATACACCGGCGTATATTTTCGCGTATAAAAATTCAATTTACATTATGTGTACGTTAGTAACATTAAAACATACAACGGATTGAGAGTTCAGCTTTACTAATAAAATGTAAGCTTTTATTTACCAATTTACATTTTAAGATTAAACTTGCAGTTTCAATATTATGTATAAAAGTAAGGTTTTTTTTGTCTTTATATGTTTCAAGGTCGTTTAATTAATTTCTGAACACAATAAATAAGGCAAAAAAAGTTAAACATAAATGTAACGAATATAATTTTTTATTTTCTTTGGATGACTCACGTGTCAATTTTACACACAATGAAAAATAGAAATATTATACGCCAAACTATACGTCGGCGTTTATGTTTTGACTTCATCGTTGTAGCCCTGTGATTATTTTTCTACACATAATGTAAATTGAAATTTTATACGACAAACTCTACGCAGGACAATTGGTCAGAATATGAAGTCAGAACACCTAGTCAGGTTACGGAAACACCGAGAAAAACATAGGGTGAGATAAATCTTTATTGTACAGCTGATGTGAATACTTATTATCAAGGGGTTTTCCTTTACGTATTTTAAATCGTATCACGTATGTGGTCTTGCACAAGATATGGGAAGTAAAGTTCCGCTCTTCTTGTGTATATAAAGCGTTTATCATAACACAAACTTTATTTTTTTCCTTACGTTTTTCTTAAAACGTGTGAAAATCGCAAAGCAGAATATTCCTTTTAAATATGGTTTTCACTACGTAAAAATGGTAAATAAAATCTTTTTTCCTCCTTTTTGGCACCTCAAAATGACTATTTTGTAAAACAGAATTGGTAAAGTATCAGTTTGATTCCATTACTCAACCCATACTCTATTTCCTTGAAATTTCATTATTGTGTTCAGTGATCTAGTCTGATCATACGAGGGGCTATCAAAAAGTCATAAAGATCACCCAAAAGAAAATACATCATCTCTAAGGTATCTTTGCATAATCACTGTGCAAAGTAGCACAATTGTCGCACTGAATACTGATCTTCGTTTGAAAAAGAAATCTACTTTGTACACGTATTTCGCTGAAAATCAACATTTCAAGGTCTGCTATATTTTATTACATTGTTTTGACGTCATTTGTTGACCATTTTTTGTGTGTATCTATAAAAAGAAGAGACCGTATCTTAAATTATGTTTAAAAAAACCCTTTAGGGTGTCATCACGGATTTAGTACTCCGATTGCAGGGTTTGATAATGCTTCGAATGCCAGTTTCTTCATGTATGTTATGTGGTCAGCGGGATAGGTTACAAACATCTATTTGTAATTAGTAATGCATTTGAAACTATTTTGAACAATAATTAGAGAACACATTATGTTCTAATTCTGAGTAATGGACTCCCCTGCGTATATACGCCATATCCATGATACGGTATATGACAGACAAAACAATAAATTGTATCATTCTTTTATTCCTATTATCAGTCTCAAATTGGAGTGATTTGTAAACCAAAGCCGACGAAGATTATATTTTCCAATCATTGTCCTGTTTCTCTTTTATCATGTTTTTCGAAATTCTCGAAAGAATTGTGTTTTTAACAGATTTGTCAATATTGATAGCCACGAAATCCTTAATGACAAACTATTTAGTTTTCAACCGAAACCGTATTCTACATACAAGGCTAAAGCTCAGCTTGTTGACAAAATTAATAATGCTTTTGAAAATAATAATAGCAAAATTTATATTTTTTTTAGATTTGTCAAAAGTCTTTGATACTATTAATCAAGAAATATCTCTTCACAAACATAATAATACGGTTCCGTGGCATTGTGCTAGAATGGTTTAAAATCTATTTGCAGAATCGAATTATATGTTTCAAATGATAATCATGATTCAGAATATGAAAATATTTTATGTGGTTTTCCTCAGGAATCTATACTGGGACCACTTCTCTTTGTGTATGTAAATGATATCAGGAAAACATCAAATATTCTTGATTTCAGTCTTTCTGCTGATAATGCTGCCATTCTTTACTTACATAAAAACATTAAACAAAATGCAACTTATTGAAATAATGAACTGAACAAAGTGAGCAGCTGGTTCAAAGCTAACAAACTATTAGTTGATGCACAGCACTTAACTTATTACAAAAGTCGAATCATGTGCAAACCTACAAATGATTTTACATGAGACAACGCCTGAAAGAGTAACATCTATCAAATTCCTTAGAGAATATATTGAATGTATATCCAAGGCGATTTCAAGGAATATTAGTGCCATCAGCAAGCTGTAGCACTCAATACCATTAATAATACTGTAATCATGATATTGTACTTTTTTAATGTCATATCTTAGCTACGGAATTCTATTTTGGGGAAGAAGAAATTTTGACAAATTGATGAAGTTGCAGATTTAGAAATGGGCTACTAGAACAATTTTTATCAGTCATTATAGGGCTCATTACTGATAACTGATAACCAAGATTGATGCAATACATTGAAAAAAAAACCTACAATAAACATATTGAATAGCAAAACGTACACCCCTATTCAAACATGAAATATTCCAAATCCAGTAAATCGTGATTTTCAATGTGTGACTCCACTGCCCTTGACGCTGAACACACTGACATGTATTATCTCGTATCAGAGCAGGTTCTACCGGTAAAACGTTGAAAATGTATGTATGAGCCTAAAACATTTTATTACTTCACATAAATAAAATGCAAGAACCTGCAGTAATTAAGATAGCATCATGTACACAATTATAAATAATATTTACGAAGAACATTGTCCTCGTTATAAACTGTAAAAATGGTGTCAGAAAAAAGGGTTTCAGAAAAAGCATGATGTCACCTTTTGTAAAAACCCGTTCAAAAATACGTTTTTGGTAAAACCCAAAAAGTGTGCACCACCAATAGGCTCATTCCAGTGGAAACTGAACCTTTTTTTATTTCAAGCAAAAAATCAGCTTCTTTATTTGACCACATAAGCATGTTTTTCAGTCATACATTTGTTACTTGGTACGTAAGAAGTATTGTCTAATCAGAAATTGTAAAGTTTGTCTATCCGTGCATGAATGAGCACATGTTTTGTTTCAAAAATGTCACAAACGTTACCAAAAAGTTACACATAAATGTCACAAACGTTACCAAACGTTACAACACAAAACAATGCATTAAAATTATTCCTGGCGATATAATGTTCTGTAATTTTTATGAAATATTTGTAAATATGTTTCCCATAATCGGTGTAAGGCGCAATAAAAAAATCGTTGACACTTCCGAGAAATTGTACTTTGAAGTCATTCGGAGCAAAAAACCATTTCCGTGCGCGGTCACAAACGTTACCGAACGTTACATGGACTTTACTCAGGATTTTGGCAATTGATTTAATTTTCAAACATCTACATGTCTTGACCCCACCAGTGAGCACCATTATCAACAACAAACTCGTTGATATAATGTTTTTGCTAGGTTCTGTGGCCATTTAAAAGTGAAATTTCTCAATTTTTCGGTCACAAACGTTACTTTGGAATGAGCCAAATTTATCGAAAGTCTTGTTACGCCACTAGACTGACTGAGAGGGATAAACATTGTCAGTTTTCATTATGCACGACAGGTCTACTTTTCGTTCATTTCTTACCTGTATGGCATCTGATGACAGAGAAAGAAAACAACTCCGTTGACAATGAGAACCCGTGCAACCTGATTACGAACACCATTAGCCTTGTCCAAGGCTGGATTGGGCAGCCCCCCCCCTTTCATGATTAAGTTCAAGTGTGAACAACATAGGCCAATATGAAACTGCCCATACTAATGGATTTTCCACTAGAGACCCACACTGAGA
>JXSR01S006764.1:2074-12988 GCA_000969725.1 Ophiothrix spiculata
AATACATGTTGGGAAGCACACAACTTCTCCTCTTGGTAAAGATATCAGTGCTTAGAATAACGACATCAACTATTGATATTGTCGGATATAGTTTGTCAATGTTGTGAAAAGCCATGATCTGAGTGTTCTTTGGCACTGCTGTTGGGGTGTGTCATGCTAGAGACTAGAGTCGAGACAGCATTGCCAGAGATACTGTGTTTTGATATGTTGAGATTCTTGTTTATGGATGTTGTGGGGTATATCACTGAATTTGAATGTCATTTGTTAGTAATTTGTCTGAATTTAACAAAGCTTAATTTTGAAAGCAACTCGCTAGTCCAAATTTTAAGAACAGGTCACTTGACCAATTTTTTTAAATAAAGGCAACTGAAATATGCCCAGAATTTTTTCTATTCGGACTGGCTTTTTGAATTTCAGACTGCCGATGTCGAGCCTATTTAAAAAAATTTGACAGGCGAGCTGTGAGACTAACAAGCCATTAGACTAGCAAATATTTGGACTAGCGAGCTGTCCCATTCCCACATAATATGCAAAGTTTGCGAAACTTAAAACTTTGCAAAAATAACCCTGTTGCAGTAGTTTCTACTAAAACTAAAAATGAACTTGACTTTGTGAGTTGCAACATTATAGGCCTATCTATCAAGAACATTAATTAAACTTGTAGTATGGTAGGCATAAGCATTTGTATAAAAAACAGGTAGTTACGTGAGTAGGCAAATGATATTAAGGTGTTTCCCCGTTTTAACAATCTTTAAGATCTTGTTAGTTTAAGAATGGAGTAGTGGTGTTAAGTGTCTGTGGTTTTGACATGCGAGGTAAATGACAATAGATTCCAATAGGATGAGTTCCTGAGTGACTTCAAGGTTACCTGTTATCTCTACAAATCTTCTCTAAAGTGATGTATTGAATAAGCAAAACATTAACCTTTCTAGTAAGAAGGTGGGGGAGGGGATAATGTGGTATACCCCATGTATACCTCACTGCATTATGGTAAATATACTGTACTTATTTTAGCATTTTGGAAAAAAACCATCACCTCCCCCATTTCAAAATTTGTACGGAAATCATCTACAAAAATTAATAACAAATGGCAGCTTTTGCAGATACGACTTTCTTGCACTCACAGACGACCCTAAATCCAAGATAACTGTTATAATCTTGCATTTAGGTGCATATGTTTCGTGACTAACTATACACATGATTTTCCCGTAAAATTATTTAATTGGAAGCAATACATGTTGGGAAGCACACAACTTCTCCTCTTGGTAAAGATATCAGTGCTTAGAATAACGACATCAACTATTGATATTGTCGGATATAGTTTGTCAATGTTGTGAAAAGCCATGATCTGAGTGTTCTTTGGCACTGCTGTTGGGGTGTGTCATGCTAGAGACTAGAGTCGAGACAGCATTGCCAGAGATACTGTGTTTTGATATGTTGAGATTCTTGTTTATGGATGTTGTGGGGTATATCACTGAATTTGAATGTCATTTGTTAGTAATTTGTCTGAATTTAACAAAGCTTAATTTTGAAAGCAACTCGCTAGTCCAAATTTTAAGAACAGGTCACTTGACCAATTTTTTTAAATAAAGGCAACTGAAATATGCCCAGAATTTTTTCTATTCGGACTGGCTTTTTGAATTTCAGACTGCCGATGTCGAGCCTATTTAAAAAAATTTGACAGGCGAGCTGTGAGACTAACAAGCCATTAGACTAGCAAATATTTGGACTAGCGAGCTGTCCCATTGCAAAGTAGTAGTGTAGGTATGGCCAACCTGTCCAGGAAGCTAGGCAACAGAAATATCAATGACTTTGTTTATATCATCATAGTTGAACTTGAATTCTATTTAGGGATTAAGTGCTATAGTAATTACATTCCCCCATATTGTCAATGTACTTTTGTGATATATTATGAGATGAGTTCACTAGTTCAGACAGTCAAGTGTAATTACAATATGGCTGGGCTGTGATTGCTGAGTTTGCTCAATTGAATAACTGATGTTTAAGGTCAATGTTTTCTAGGTCAAATTAATTGAACTTTTGTGTACGATAGTACAACACTAATTAATGAATCTGTTTGCTAATTGCTCATTTGTAATTATGGTTAATATATTTTGATGTGAAAAAGTAGAATGGATTTTATGAGAAACATTAGTGTCTATTGTTTTATGTGAGAATACAGATATGGCGTAATTTTTTGCAGCATTTGTGCTTTTTTGCCTTAATTGGGGCGGGGGACTATCCTAAATTCCACTTAGAATTAAAAATGTATTGGAATGTTTTTAATTAAGCTTAAAAATGTAGTAAATTAAAAAAAAAAAGTTTGAAAAATCAACACAGAAATGGAGTCAAAATTAATTTTCAATCTATCATTCTGTGATGATGGTATATGTCCAATGTTTCTTATGATAGAACACTTGAGCGTTTCCAAAGGAGCTTACGAGAGAAAGCTCAGGCGTTCCAATTCGTATTGAGTGTAAATGAATTCAGTATGGGCTATGTATACCTATATTGCAATTCAGGATCGAAAGGGTTAAATATTATTTGTAACTTGGATATATTTAACAGTTAAGGTGTTTGGTCCATGGGAGATCCGCTAGAGCAATTTTTGTATAAATCGGCATGAATGATATTTTATCGATGTAGAACCGATTTTTAAAATAAAAATTGGGGGGTACGGGACTTGTTTTTGCATGAGAGTCAGTTTAAAAACACCATTTTTGGAGGTTTTGGGGGACAAATTAGTACAGGGGTCTATGGGAAATGTGGCAAAAGTGAAATTATTTAGTGTTGATTCAAAAAATCTGCTAGAGTAATTTTGTTAATTTTTTTTATAAAAGTTGCGCACAAGTATGTTCTTTCAAATAAAAAAATAAAAATTGGGGGTCACGGACCTAATTTTCTAGAAAAATACTAAAATATGGCCATTTTTAGCTTCAAAACACTACTCAGAGAATATGCGCATGCGTATTGCGGGACTAACCAACTCGGAAACTGGCGCGTACTGGTACGCGTGAACGGCGCGTGGACCAAACGCCTTAAAAGATCAAACAAAACTGTTAGAGACAATTAAATTTACATTAAACAATTCAATGAAAATAAATTAGATATGATGCATTAGATGTTTCTTTTTAATAATGTGTGAGTATCCAAGGTGAATATCAAAAATACACTAAGGCCCGGTCCAGACTCCACTATCGTATAGAATATTTTGCTTAAAATGATTCGATGACCTACGTCATTTTGTCGTCAGCATAGAATATTCTAAGCAAAATATTCGATACGATAGTCGAGTCTGGACCCGGCCATATGCTTTGAGCTTATTTTGGCATACTAATAACATCGTAAAGTATGTAATCCCTGATGTTGATTTTCTTGGTTGGGATGAGTTGGAAGTGGTGAGACATTAAAATATTATCATGTACTTCCTGCAAGAGTAAGAATGAAAGTTGACAAGTTCAGTAGGTGATGTTCTGTACTCCTAATGTGAGCGTGTTTTTTTTATTGTGCCATATCATGTTTGTGCCACATCATGTTAAATTGCAATTTGTAATTATTTTACACCAATGCAGTTGTTTTTAAATGTTCAAAAGCAGAATTGCTATGTATCATGACTTTCTAAAGCTTTGATAACAGAGTTTTGAATTTTGAAACTTTCTTGGCCAGTATGGACATGTTACTAAATTCACAATTTTAGCAAAAATTTAACAATCTGATGGTTCCATTCTCATAAAATCATTTGCTTGGAAAGATTTTATTGCATTTTTTTAGCTCCAGAGTTTAATTGCTTTAACTTAAACTCCCCAAGACTTCATTCTTAGCAAATATTTGCTTGACTCCTTTTATTGAGCATTTTCTTAGTTTTAACAAATTGCAAAGAATACTAAACAGGCAATTACCATGAATCAGGATTAACGATAAGCTCATCGTGACCTTGCAATTTTCCTGTACTTTGAACTTGACCTCTGCAAAAGATGATCAAGTAATTTGATCATCAATGTGTAAAAAATACACCCTTGCATTCATTCAATTGTACATGCACACATCCGTCAATTAACTGCCAAATTTTCCTTAGTCTCCCCATGCATGCGTTAGAAATTGAAAGCAATGATTCAATAAATTCAGGGTTTGGACGATAATTTGCAAAATTGCGAAAATTAAAACTTTTCAAAAATAACCCTATTACAACGTTCAATTCTGTTTTATTCAGATTATATTCATAAATTAGTCTCATTTTTGAGGTGATCTTTTCGAAATTGGCAATGGCGAGATATATTTTTTTTCTTTTATGTCGCTTTGGCGCAAAGTCAAAATCCTTAGCGTGAACACTAGTTTCTATTAAGAATGAACTTGACTTAGTGAGGTGCAACATTACATTTATCAAGAAAATTGATTAGACTTGTCGTATGGTAGGCATAAGCATTTGTATAAAAAACAGGTAGTTACGTGAGTAGGCAAATGATAAAGGTGTTTCACAGTTTTAACAATCTGTAAGATCTTGTTAGTTTAAGAATGGAGTAGTGGTTTTAAGTGTCTCTGGTTTTGACATGCGAGGTAAATGACAATAGATTCCAATAGGATGAGTTCCTGAGTGACTTCAAGGTTACCTGTTATCGCTACAAATCTTCTCTAAAGTGATGTATTGAATAAGCAAAACATTAACCTTTCTTTCTTAGAAGGTGGGGGAGGGGATAGCGGGGTTGGGATGGGGGTATACTTGACTGCATTATGCTAAATATACTGCACTTATTTTATTATTTTGAAATAAAATCATCACCTCATCCACTTTAAAATTCATACGAAAATCATCTAGGCAAATATTTTGCTGAAGAAATTATTATTTAGGTGATGAAAAAAAACCCGCCCGACCATAAATTTGCATTTTTGACAATTTTTTTAGTTCTGCCAAATGGTAAAATCAGCTGGGTTTTTTTTGGCTAAAATTTAACAATTTTGGTTTAGAAAGTTTCTTTGTAGATTTTTTTTTTGTTTTTTCCCCAATATTTTTGGATTTGATGTTGCAAATGCGAAATCAAAACAAGTGCGTACCACTACGTGTGGACCAGATACCAAAAATCACGAAAATGTCCTAAACAGTCCAGACACGTCACAGGAGTTATATGCAGGGACCAAATCGATGTCCAGGCAGCGCTTCAGCAATGGCTTGCTATGGGTATCACTCGCTTTGGAAAAAGGAGATCCCTGGTTTGAATCCAAGTGGAAACATGCCTTTTTCACCACTCTCTTTTCGAAGGGATTTTGATGCCCCTCAAAAAAAAAAGTCTGGTTGTGTATGCTTATTATTGATGGCAATACAGGTATGCAAAGCTAAACCTGTGTAGATAGACTTGAATTTCTGATGGGGGTTTGGTAGGTATGTGATATCCAAAATAGGGTCTTGTGGAACTGATTCTTGGTCGAAAATAGGGTCTATGGAACTGATTTTTTCCCGAAATAAGGTCTCACAAACTGATATAAAAATATGACAATTGGAGCTCAAAATTAGGTGGAAAACTGAATAAAACACACTTTTGAATCATTTTCTTAAAAAATGGGTTCTTGAAATGAGCATCTTGGGGAGCGGAAGAGGACGCTTGAAAAGGGGTATTGAGGGCGGCACATGCCCGCACCTTCCGTCAATCTAAGTGACCCCCCCCCCCTGGGTGGTACCCCTGTCTGTGTGTATTTGATTGATAGATTTGATCCATGGTCCAACAGTTTTGTTACTAATTGAACTTGAACTCACAGTATTATGCAGGTGAATTGGCAACAAGGACATTGTGTGCAAACTGATTAGATTTGATGAAAGTGATGTCAGAAAGATGCACTGATTTGACATTGTTTTGTCAAAATTGTTGAAGAAGTTAAAGTGTTTAGTCGTATTAGACATCCACATTTCTTGTATCAATGACAGTAACAAAAAATGAATAATTGTGTTTATAGTTTAAAAAAAGGGAGACACAAGAAGTTAAATTGCAAAGCCTTGGAAACCTTCAAAACTAGAATAGAGTAAGTGAGAGATCTTTAAAACTACAATAGAATAAGTTGTTTTGTGATTGAAATGGAATTGCATATGGGAAAATCCCTACCTACCTACCTACCTACCAAATCTTCAAATTACAAAAGATAATCAGTTGTGAAAGACAGATGACAGAAGGGAATTTTCATTATTGATTGAATTAAAGTTCTTACCTCTAAAACCAACCAATTCTAATCTTTCTGCTAATTGGTGATATTTCAATGTCCATTGTTTATTGAGCCAATCACAAGTGTTGTTTTATGCAAGGGGAACAGTTATGTAGTTATTTTGATAGCCATACTATAATTGGCTTAACAAGTGACCATTTTTGTTATTAACCAATAAGAATTAGCCTTACATGGCCCAGGCTTAGATGAGACGAAGTACCTTAAACTTGGCCTTCTGGGTACTTTTAGTGTTAGTTCTAGTATTGTATGACTAGATGTACCCAGAAGGCCAAGTTCAAGGTGATATTCCTATAAAACAAGGTATTGATTGGCCAAGTTTAGTTTCAAGGCCAGGATGCATCATGCCATGTGTCTTTTAAGTGCTGATTGTCCAGAAATTGTCTTTTTGTCACATTTCTTAATTTAATTAGAAGCAAAATTGGATGATATTGGTCAATGAAGGTCAGATTTGCTGAAAAGATGAGATGGACAGTCCTGGTAATTAGATTTGTTGTGGATTGTTAGGTTACACTGTGTCACTTTCAAATTAAGGGCAAATGAATTACTGGATACGGATTTGATAAAAATTACAATTTCCCAAAAAGTGTAATATCAAAATATAATATATATTACGAATTCATCTTATTGGTTATTGATGTTAGTTTTCAATGAAATTTTCACTTTATCAATTCCTCCGGGCTAATTTCAATTTAACTTTTACATTGAAAGGCAGTAGAATTGAGCACAGCAAATTATATCTTGGAGGAAGCAGCTAAGTTGGATCACCGAGATCATGCAATGCAATAGCATTTCAAAATGAGAATAGTTATCAACCTTCCTGTTGTAAAAGCAGTGATTGTTTGACGAATGCTTCTGGAGCGTGTATAATGTATTGAAGGGCGCTTGACAGGTCGATGGATGGATGGTTATTGGGATATATGCTCGCAGATTGGTCGTTATATTGTTTGCTGGCAGTGTGTGTAAATTCAGTGATGCGAAAGTCAAGTTCAATATGGAGAGATGTGAAAATAAAAAAGAAATTGGAAATGGCTTTGTTAAGAAAGGTCAACTGTCAGACTGAAGAACAAAGAATTATGCGTCATTAGTGAAGAGTTTGTGTAATTTATAGTGTTACATGAGTGGTGTATGGCCAGTTCAATTTCAAAATTATGTGAGTGTCAGCGCCATACAATACATTTTGCAATGAGTGCTTGAATACACTAAAATATGATTGCGGTATTTTATAATTAAAGAAAAACAAAGTAAAACTTGATCCTTGATGTGTTTTGTACCTTGCACATTGGATCTACTTTTTATATTTCATATTGGGGTATTGGTTTTTCCTTTTTTAATTATTAAACATTTTATAACATTAGGTAATGTATTCCATTGAGATAAAGTATTGAAAAACTTCTGCAAAACACTTCGGTTCAGCATTTTGCACTGATATAGAGAAGTTGTATTTTAATTATAAAATGTTAATAGCTTTTAATTGAGTATGGGAAATAGGTATGTTTATTTGTATAAAAACTTGTTATATGGAATATTATGCAAATACATTGAGCAGAATACTTTGTATATATATATATATATTGAGTGACTATAGGATCCGTATATAGTCATTCGGTACTCAAAACAATATCCATACGCTACACCGATGTAAATAGTATGTAAATGGAGCCTGAAAGCTTGAAAGCTGTAAATATTGTTTCAACTCTTGTTTCAAGGCTATGTTTTTCATGCATTTACATAAAGTTTACTAAAATGACAAATAATCCCATATGGACTAACATTTGTGAATGTCATAATGATGTTTATGTTGCCATTGAAGTGAATGGCGCGTGGAATTAACATAAAATTGTCATGTTATGCCCCAATTCTTCTGATTTTTCAGGTGTTTGTCAATTTATTAAAAACATTAATATTTCAAATGCTGATTGAGTCTGTTTAAAAGACATTGTTGTGTAAAACGGGAAAGGGCGAATGACCTTTTCTGAAGTTCATTTACAACAGCTGTATTTTGGAATTTTAAAATAGGCATATGATATTTTAGTTTAAAGACAGATCCTCTTGTTTGATTTACCAGCTCATGTGTACATGCACCGTGTACCTGATGTGCCAGTTTACCGGCTTTTAGGTCACGTGTCAGACACTTTATGTGCCTGTCAACCGATTTGGGTAGTTACAATTTTCAATGGTTTCATTTACATTAGTAGATATTAATGAAGCAGAGAATTCATGGTTAATAGTTCATTTATTTACCTGACAGATGTGAAAAGTTCCTCATATTTCATAAATTTGATTGCAAATTTCAACAAATGTGGTTTTGTCAATAAACTACAATTAGCTACAATGTAAATGTTGGATATTTTGGTCGACATTAATAGTATTCTTTTTGAATGCTGGTTAGTGCAACAAAAATGAAAAAAGTAAAGCAAGGGAAATCAAAATCAAAGTAAGTTCAAGGGTTATATTTTTGTTTAAACTTTCGGGTTGGCCTGGGTCAGTGGTACAGATACACATGGAATGGCCGGGGTTCGAAGGATTAATACACAATCATTTTCAGCAGGATTGTATGTTATTGTATGTTATGTTATTAATATTAGCAGATTTTTGTCAATTAACTTGCAAATTAAATTTGATTTTTAGGCATCAGAGATGATGAAAAGATCATGATTCCTATTGTCATGCAAAGGAATGGATGAGTTAACACAAAATTGGCATTTTCTAAAGAATCGTTTTATGTTCCTCTGATCGTGTGATTTGCAGGTGTTCATAAATTCATGAACATTATTTCTAATGGTGGCTTGTTGACAATTAAATACTTTGGCTGACGCATGTATCATTTTGTTTTCGCACGTTTGAAATTTCTAAAAAGCTTCAATTTTCTAAAAAATTGTATGAGCACAGGTGTTAATCAATGTGGCAAAAAAATGAATGTTCCACCATTAATGTAATTGAACTAACCATAGATTGTCATACTTGCCAACTGTTCCTATTTAAAAGGAACGGTCCTGTTTTTGGTTTAAGAAAAAGGGAATTTTTACCAATCCGTTCCTCTTTTTGTAAAACTCACCCTATAGTAAAGTATAGGAAAATGGGAGATGTTCCTCTTTTTGAACAAAAATGTGCCAGTTTGTCCCTCTTTTCAAATGTTGGCAAGTATGGATTGTGTAACAGCAATGGGTCGTTGTATAAATCTTGATGCAGCAATATTCCGGACTCTATTTGAAGCTTTATTGGCTATGAAAGTGAGCATTTTGTGCTATCAACCAATAAGGACTGCTGTTATGACTTGAACCCAGTATGTAGTCAACTTCAGATACAAAGCCTTTTCATGATTGGCTACATAAATGATTATTTCTTTTGGACAACCAATCAGAATTACTTTTACTCAGGATGAAATAACTCTATACCATTTTATTCAAACAATTACATTGACTAACTTTTGACTATAAAAAAGATGAATCTACTTTAGGATTAACTTAAAACACTGTGACCCAGCTTTAGGAATTAACTTAAAACACTGTGACCCAATTTTTATCAATTTAACATGTCTATCAGACGACTTATATCTTATAACTGCCCACTACACTGTAACCTGGTTTTTATTAAAAGCTTTTTTCTTTTTATATGATTTAGATCAGTGATATAGAAACAATTATATTGCTCAAGTGGTATTATTAGAAAGGAATGGGATGTGGACATTTTATTTCGTCATGTTAGTGCACGAAAGTCGTATCTGCAATGGCTGCCCTAAGTTTATTTTATGCCTTATCACAAGAATGTAAAAATCCCTCAAAATGTCCCTGTCTTATGTCAGTGGTTCTTGAAATGGTTCTTCAGGTGACTTTGTCACCTGAAGAACCATTTCAAGAACCACTGACCCAAGACTGGAGATTATAAAGTATGCAATCCAAATTTATGTCAAATGGCAGCTATTACAGATACGACTTTCTTGCACTCGCATGACGATTTATCTTTCTTAATGAACAATCCAAGTGTAAGTAGGGTATATTCTTCTAGCATGGTTATCTTAACAGTATCTTCTTGAACTAAATAAAGCAAATTTAGAGTTGACATTTCCTTAACAGTTGATTCTAATGGTAACTTAAATTGTGTTTCTATTCCAAGTGGCCTAATTTTCTTGTCAATTTATTTTGAATGTTCCCCGTTCTTCATTCAAAACATATTTTCAATTATATGCATTGGATGGGAAATGGGTAACATTTGAAATATTAAAATACCAATAATGTATAATTTCAAATTTGCTGATAGGCCTATACTAGATATAAAAAAGGTATGGGGCTTCATTGCTAATCAGATCTCGTTGTAATGTGTGGAAATTAAAAACCCTGCATACACTTTGTATATTGGTGTATAATTTGCATTGATGATTATGTGCAACAGAATCTATGTGTCTGGAACTGATTTTTTGGCAGGAACTAAATTATGGACTTGAGTATCCCTAATTTGTATTTGAATATTAATTGTCAAGTTGAAAAAAAGACAAAATCAATCAATCAATCAATCAATCAATCAATCAATCAATCAATCAATCAATCACTCACTCACTCACTCACTCACTCACTCACTCACCCAATCAATCAATCAATCAATCAATCAATCAATCAATCAATCAATCAGTCAGTCAGTCAGTCAATCAATCAATCAATCAATCAATCAATCAATCAATCAATCAATCAGTCAGTCAGTCAGTCAGTCAGT